>NQII01010140.1:0-43258 GCA_002778355.1 Clitarchus hookeri | reverse complement strand
ATCTCTCACTGTCCACATTGGAACACGGAATCCACACACACATTCCAGAGAAAAAGAAGCAAATTCAGGAAATTTTGTTTTTCATGGAAAAAAAAAATTTCCACTATTTCTGCTTTCGAATCACGAGTTATCTCCTTGACAATTTCCTTCATACGTATGTGACCTTGAGCAATGTCTTTTAGAGGTGAGATTGCTGTTTTTTTATTCCTGGTAGAGTTGTAAACAACTCGCATTGTTCACTTCATTTAGCATTACCCTTGACGGGTCAGCGGCCACAGGCAGCTGCAGTTTGTCCATGGATAAAGAAGCAACGCATTGTAGCTCATTCTTCGCTTCAGCTTAACATACTTTGTTGTCGATAGCCTAAAGTGCACTAGTTGTCTCAGCATTAAAAATCCCTGTTGCATCTACAGGCAAATCTTCCTTAACAAGTAAAAGCTTGGTGACTAGTGCGTAATTAGTTGCATAGTTAGATACTTCCAAATGCTCAATTACTACGATTATATACACTATTAAGGTGTTCCTTCACAAAAGCGACCTGTACTTTGACTTTCTTGGCATCCCGTTGCGACAAAGAAATAAAATGTTCAATCCCTGCATTTGGCGAATCTTGTACGTCTTCAGAAGCTAAAAAAACTTGATCATGTCTGCGACGTACTCCGATATGGAACCAACTGTTCCAGCGAGTCAGGACAGGCAGACACTTTTCTCTCCATTTGGATATTTTGACATAAAATAACTTTGCAGAGATGTTTCCTCCTCCGAGTGTTGAGGAATGCTGACTTGAACTTACTAATTACACAGTTCAACTCTGGTAGAACTTTAGGACAAATGCTGCCTAGCCAACAATATTTAGCTTGTGTGCCCAGCAGTACTTGCAATGAAGCACTACACTTTGTCATGTAGCAAGCACTGTCACTTACAAATGCCACTACAGAATCATAATTAATATTGCACTCTTTCATGGAGTCCAATACTACCAGTGCACACAATGTTACAATCGCTTGCCCCAGGAAATGTTCCCCGGCCACAAAGATCTTCTGTACGTCTGTTGGCTCCAAGAGACAAAGCAGTACAACAAATACACATTTAACCCTTCTATCAGTAGTTTCATCTGCTAAAATACAAACAGTTTTCCCTTGAACTCGTTGCTTCACACTAGCAGCTATGTCTTCTTTTAATAATGGAACATTTTTCTCCCTTAAAATTTTAACAGAGGGTATATCTCAAAAGCCTGCAAAATATAAAGAATGCAAAAAAAAATAATGATGAATACTTGAAATTATGATTGCTTTAACACACCATAAAAGGGAAAGAAATTTTTTCCAGTAGTCTTAACAAAGGAAAGGTATATTCATCAACTTGTTACATAACGGTGGTTAATGAAGTGAAGAGATTTGGGCGGCTCTTAACATTGAGGTCTTGAGAGCCGAAGTGTGGTTAGTTAAGTTCTGTGTTAGGGCTGCTAAAGATGTGACAAATGTGCATTGCCTGGGATCACAATCCTAGGTTGACAGCCGGTTTTTGGATTTGCTTTGAAAATCTAGGAACACAGCGGTCCCATCAGACACCAAAATATCTTAGCTGTCTCCCGTGCTTTATCTTTGACTAGCGGTCTGTTCTTTTTGGTTCAGACATTGTCGCGCGACTTGGTATTTATAATGCTAAAAAAGGAAGCATTGCATTATAAAATTTATAAATTCAGTGAATAAGTTTTAATTACATTAAAATATTCACATTCTTACAATTATTTCTTGATTAGTTTCTTTCTGTGTGATCCTAGAAAGCACATTTACCAGGATATGCGGTTGCAAAGAAACCAAATACATACACACATTCAATATATTTATTGTTATTCATCCAGTTCATAATACTAGGGCTCTGTAGTTTTTCCAGTGAATGTTGGCTTTTACAAATGCTTCAGTGGTGTCCACGGAAAAACGATCAGCTTCAGTTTTCCTCTTGTTTGCAACCTGGGTAGAACTAACACTTGCTTGCTGGAGTGTTACAGTAGAAGTGGAAGAAACTCGAGATTTTTGTGCTTTTCACTGTTGATGTGCTTTAAAATTGAGTCCCTGCGATCCCAACTGACTGCAATTGCAATATTTGCAAAATAACGCTGACCTATCTGTGGAATATAAACCATCTGAACTAAATTCTTCTGCCCTATCAAGGGCATTTATATAATGTTTTAATACTAATAATAATAAAAAGTATTTTTTTTGTGGCNTAGGAACACAGCGGTCCCATCAGACACCAAAATATCTTAGCTGTCTCCCGTGCTTTATCTTTGACTAGCGGTCTGTTCTTTTTGGTTCAGACATTGTCGCGCGACTTGGTATTTATAATGCTAAAAAAGGAAGCATTGCATTATAAAATTTATAAATTCAGTGAATAAGTTTTAATTACATTAAAATATTCACACTCTTACAATTATTTCTTGATTAGTTTCTTTCTGTGTGATCCTGGAAAGCACATTTACCAGGATATGCGGTTGCAAAGAAACCAAATACATACACACATTCAATATATTTATTGTTATTCATCCAGTTCATAATACTAGGGCTCTGTAGTTTTTCCAGTGAATGTTGGCTTTTACAAACGCTTCACTGGTGTCCATGGAAAAACGATCAGCTTCAGTTTTCCTCTTGTTTGCAACCTGGGTAGAACTGACACTTGCTTGCTGGAGTGTTACAGTAGAAGTGGAAGAAACTCGAGATTTTTGTGCTTTTCACTGTTGATGTGCTNGACACTTGCTTGCTGGAGTGTTACAGTAGAAGTGGAAGAAACTCGAGATTTTTGTGCTTTTCACTGTTGATGTGCTTTAAAATTGAGTCCCTGCGATCCCAACTGACTGCAATTGCAATATTTGCAAAATAACGCTGACCTATCTGTGGAATATAAACCATCTGAACTAAATTCTTCTGCCCTATCAAGGGCATTTATATAATGTTTTAATACTAATAATAATAAAAAGTATTTTTTTTGTGGCAAAGTTAAGGTATTATCACCTTCTCTTACACTTAACCATTGTGATGTAAAAAGTAAACATAATTTGAAACTAATCCTCATTTTTAATACACAGGCAATGCATATTTATTAACTGAAATTTGGCAGGCAGTAATCTTTTACATCACATGCGCAATAATAATATGATTAATCAATTTGGGTACACCTATGGTTTTGTCAGTTTTCATACACTCTCACGTCTGATGAAAAATCAATACTTTCGATTATACAGGCGCCTGAATTTAGAAAGTGGTGCAAATAACTGTTGTTGCAATCTGAAATAACCTAAAATATGCAGTGAATTAATTTGTTAATGTTTTAAATCAACTTTTGTTTTAACAGAAACATGTGTGAATATGTTTTTAAGTTTAAAATTTTCACACGCATTGCTTTTTATGATCTCCACGTTACCACGACTGAACAATCAATTTTTCTCGAGTGTGCGAGTTTACTGCTGTGCGGTGTTGACCAAACATATCTCTATGCTGGTATATCGTCTTTGGTAATTCACAAGACGTGAATTACGTAAATCTGCTCTCTGCATCAAGCAGCAGGAAGATAAATACAGCTATGCATTTACTGNTTCACAAGACGTGAATTACGTAAATCTGCTCTCTGCATCAAGCAGCAGGAAGATAAATACAGCTATGCATTTACTGCATTAATTAATATTTATCAATTACGATTATTAGAATCGGGTGGGATCAGCTTCCGATCAAAAATTGTGGTTATGAACCACCACCAAAACAAGTGTTTGCAATAGATCGCAAGTTTTGGTTAAGAACAGTGTACAAAAACAAGTGTATTCAATAATGGTCGTAGAAGAATATGGCCGTGTTTACAATACATCAAATTGGCATTTTTTTGTTTAAATTTCTTTTGAATACAATTACAGCCATGTTTACAATACATCAAGTTGGNATCAAATTGGCATTTTTTTGTTTAAATTTCTTTTGAATACAATTACAGCCATGTTTACAATACATCAAGTTGGCGCAGTAAATAGCATTTACACATAGCATTCTTATATTTAATTTTCTTTTGAACATGCGGATGTTATAACCTCAGTTCCTGAAACTTGCATTTTGTGTGCTTTTATATTTTAAGTGACAATAAACTGGATTCACATTTAAACTGCATGAAATGCCTAAATTTGCAATGAAACTGCAGAAAATGCCAAAATTCGTGAAATGACTATTTTTTGCAATTGCGAAAACTTCAAGTATCTAGCAACAAGAATAAAAATTTTAATGTCAATTACTCTTCCATCTCTGCCTACATTCCAGATTCAACGACTACAATACCAGGATTGATGAAGAGGGTTGAGTGATTTAGGAAGGGACTGAAAAGTGAAACGGGATGAGAGAATAAAGCATTTGCCACAGGGCAATCGCCCAACTGCAAGTTGAAACTTATCATCATCATCATCATCATGTGAACAGGATAGCCAACTATGCAAAGTGCCAACCATATCCCATTCATGTGGACCCTTTCACAGATGAAAACAAGTGTACAAAAATTTGTTAAAGCACAATGAAAACTTAATGAGAAACTTACGTGAGTAAACCTTTAACTAGTACTCTATTTTTGGTTCTCGACATCTGGGAGTCGAAAGGCACTTCGGAAAATTGATTTATTGAATTTGCAGCACATGACACAAGGCCTGTGCCTCCAGAACACAGGACAAATGTCGGGAAACTGAATGGCGATGGTGCCATGGCATACCCAGCCATAGAAGTGATCACCACAAGAGCTGGAAAAATACATGTCCAAAATTACTGTTACATAATAATAGTTCCTACAATTAATATGTATATCAACATAAAGTTGGACAATAAACTTACACAAAAGATAAATTTATCAAGTCAGTTTAAATAACATAAAACAGTGTAATTATATAATTATCTACAAGATATACAAATGCTTAAGAACCCCTTTACACTCAGCAATTAAATTATAATATTCTCTTACCCATCTGAGATCACTGGCTATTCCAGGCTTTGACTGGTTTTGTTTAATAGCATTTCCATGTGGTCAGTAGTCTGAGGTTTCCTCTGGATGCTGCCAGTGGTATATATCTGGTGTTGCTGGGACCACTTTATATGTAATTAAAATTATGTAATAGTTTAAATTTTATTATAAAATAAATATTATCTAATAATTTAAATTTAAAAAATTTATAAAATATATTTATTAAGTAATTTTAATTAAAATATTTTATAATTAATTTTTAAAATTTAAATTAATTTTTAACTTAAAAATTTAAGTTCAATGAATTTAATAATTAAATATTTACTGCCAAAATTTGAATATCTTATTGCCTAAATTTAAAAATTAAGTTAATAAAATATTTATGGTTTAAATATCAAAGTACTGATTTATAAATTTTTTTAAAAATATTATTAAACTATTAAATTATTTTTAATTTAAATTTATTTTTATTCAAATTAATTGTAATTACACTTTATTTTTATTTTTATTAATTAAAATTAATTTTTATTTTAAAAAATTAACGGTCATAAATTTGAATTAAATTAAAAATATTTTTATTATGTAATAATTTAATTATATTAAAAATAAATTTAAAAAATTTAATTTCAATTATTACATTGTGTTTTTTTATTGTATATAAAATAGTACTTTCTACACCAGTTAAATACTAATAAACAGACATAATGCATCAATGCAAACTTTACTTCTACTAGGATAACTTCAGTATCATCTAGGAAAAATTCACACCTAAATCAATTTTGAAGAAAATAAACTTAATAAAGAGGTATCTTAATCAATACTCACATGTAAGTCGTATTTTTGAAAGCATCAAATAATGTTTTACGAGGCTTTTTGAGTCTACAGTTATTGCTCGCCATTGCTTCTCTTCTACACTTGCAGCTTTGGTTTTCTTTCGTTGTGAGGGACTAATTTCTATAGAAACTGATCCATTAGTTGTCAATACTGGCACTTCTTGTTTCAGAGAAGTTGTCTGTCTGGGTTTCGCAATGACAGGAGAAGAGGCTGGGCCAGTTGACTTGCCCACATACTGCAACAAAAATAATTTGTTTAACCAATTAATGTATAACCATAACCCTCACAGCATAACACCCTACAGACACTGTCAGCATGTAGCCATAAACACAACAAAAATAAGACATCAAATACGAACAAAATAATATTCCACTGTAAATGATGAAACTTCTGTATGTAAGTGTGTTTACATAATATCCAGAACTGATTTGTTCATTATGTCATTCAACACACAATGAATACTGCATTCACAATAGCATAGTTACAGACAGAAGCATAGATGCTGACAGAATTGACCTTAATTTAATAATTTGGTAGCCTGTAGATATTGTAATAAAAATATCATGCAAACACATTAGATAAAGAACATTAAGCAGAATATCAAAATTTGTAAACACAATGACTAAAGCCACCAAATAACTACAGTTATAACACAGTAGAACTTCAACTAACGCAGGGATTAAATTGTGAGCCATTGTATGGCTAGTTGGCTGGACTTTCATGGACTTGTGTGCCAGTTGCTTGCCTTGGCAGCGTTTACCACATGGCAATAAAAACTTTTTTAGATTACCTTGACGCGTGACGAGTACATAGGGTAGGAATTGCGCTGTATTCACACCCTGAGAGGATAATCCTCGGGACAGTCCCGATGTATAAGGATACGCAGGGAAAAACCGAAGTTGAGAGAAACAGGGTAAGTCCCTAGAATTAGCTGATATAAGCCCTCGACGAAGGAAACAGGGGGTGCCCCCAACGAGATTAGTGCCGACACAGCTGCCAGGAATCCCCGGAAGACGACTGCCGCACCCCTCCCTCCACCCTAGTTTGAGCGCCCAAGCAGCTGACGAGACACGAAAACTTACACAAAAAACGTGCGAGGTACACGGGGGAATTCCCGTTTTCTCTTGCGACAAACTGCTGACAGCCAACTTGAATATAACGGGAGACGGGTTAAATTCAGGAGCAGCCAAAGTTCGGGGTCATTTGTGGTCAGTCGTTCGGGCAGTCGTATCACTGGGCCGAAGTTCAGACCCGGCCCAGGCAGACAGTCGTGGTCAGTCGTTCGAGCAGTGGTAATCAGTTGTTGACGAGGAGTTGTTCGGCAGCCGCGATGCGAGACAGAGAAGGCAGTTAGGCGAGAGGCAGTCGTATCACCAGGCCGGAGTTCGGACCCGGCCCAGGCAGTAATGTACAATCAGTTGTTCGCAGTCAATTGTTCGGGAACAATTATCGCCAGCCGAGACAGGAGTAGTTCGGTGGTACAGCCGCGAGAAGAGATAGATGCAGCCAAAACGGGAGTAATCAGTCGTGTGACGAGAACAGTGCCGAGAATATGAGTACATTCCCGGAGACGAGTGGTAGCCCCAGTCCGAGAGGCGCCATTCCCCGAGAAGACCTAGTCGTGCGCCGTATGGCGACGAGGCGAGCAGTCAGTCAGTCAATAGTAACGTCACCGGGGAGAGAACCCAGGAACAGCCGAAACTTCATGTGTAAATTCCCGAGACAAACCCAGTAAAAGTGCCGAGAACTTATGAGTTCATTTCCGAAAATGTAGTGGCAGTTTCCGCGGTGAGGAATGCAGAAACGCGAGCCGGAAGCAGGACGAGGAGGACGCGCTCTCCAACCAGGAACGCCAGCCGGGGTCGCAGGGAAAGTACAAGTCACGGGAAACCAATCCCGGACTTCCGAGAGAGTCAGTCAATGCAGCAGGAAGAAGCCAGCTGAGTCCGAGGACATGAACCAGGGCCACCCAACTCACCATGCCTCAGCTACCAACGAAGACAACTCACCAAAAGCCGCAGTCACAGATAAGTAGAGAAACGTCTCCCTTCAACAACCTTCCCCGACGCATAGTATTCAGCCCACCAGCCCTTCAGGCTTACGACTTGCAGAGGGGCTCAGTCTCGCCACTGTATGTAAATACCTATGTGACCTTCAGACCAATAAAATATTGGTGTGTTAAATAACGGAGAATACGAGTATTTGTTTACTCTTAATGCAACAACCACAGGTGCCCTTAGACTGCACCTAAATAATTTAACTATACAAACTACTAACCACCACCCTGTATAACTCAGGTGGCCTAGTAGCGACAACCTTCTCACCATTCTCGCACCCTGTTGCGCTCATGGTAACTCTATTTGTAGTTTTTTAAGCCGGTATAGGCAGGTTAACTTGAGACATTTTTATTTGCTGCACCACAATATTCTTTATATTATTTTTTCCATTATGTACGATACAACCTTCCTTTTCTTCTGTGAATCAATCTCGTCGTGCAGGTTGCCAGGGAAATTGTTTATATATTGCAGCAGTCTTTTCACTCAATGGAAATTAATATTTCTTTTTCTACTACTGGCTTATTTCTGTCTGGTAAATTACAATTTATACTGTTTTCATATTCTCTGCCACTAAGTTGGTAAGTTGATCTTAAAGTAAGTTCATCCCAGCTGAAGCTGGGAATTCTTTCGTGCAATAAGTCCAACTTCATCTCAATAGACTGAGATCGTATTTTATCTTGTTCTTGAAATACATCTAGCCAGAGCTTTAATTAATTATTGACGAACTTACCTATTCAACTATATACACGAGTTAGACTAAATGCCACTAGTCTGTTCTTTAATATATTTGAAAATATGTAGTAAATTANATTCAACTATATACACGAGTTAGACTAAATGCCACTAGTCTGTTCTTTAATATATTTGAAAATATGTAGTAAATTAAGCAACATCATTTGTATATTTTATTTGGCACAAGAAACTACAACATTGAAAAACTTTTCCTGGTTTGCTAAGTACCTTTGAAAGTTATTTTTAAATTAAGAAGTATGCAGTTACATGACCATGTAACTATGTTCAGTGCAGACTAGCCATAAAACATAATAGGACCACTGTTATTGCATGCTTTTTAATTGGCAAAAAAAAACTCTGCTTTAAAATGGATTACAAACAGGTGTTTGGTGTTTTTTTTTTCATAGCAGAAGTCTTAGTATTTTGTAAGAAAGTAATAGATTCCTCACCTGCAGTACAACCGTATGGGCGGAAGAGAGAGCAAGTGGAACCCTAGATGCCGTCCTCCATGCTGTGCAAGGCAACAATACCAGGACCATGGTACGGCTGGCCACTCCACTGGTATTAGTCACTATTTGCATGCAGTGCTGACAATGCCACTGTCAATTACAAAAATATACTGTAATCAGTGTACCAGGGAAGTAGTTCAGTTGATAATGCCTATTTACCAAGAATTTTAGTGACCATGCCAAGCTAGGAAGAGGAGAAGGTATGAAGGCACTTATAAATGTCAAGGCCAAGAAATAGGAAGAAAAAAACATTTGTTTTAATTTTTAAAGTAACTTTCTAGCTCCTAATGGCGAGACATATTTTCATTGTTGNAACATTTGTTTTAATTTTTAAAGTAACTTTCTAGCTCCTAATGGCGAGACATATTTTCATTGTTGAAAATAGCCTAACTATTTAATCCTGAAGTTGGTACCCGTGAATTTCTGTTTTAATTTATTTCCAGCCGACAGCCAGCCACGCATTCCATTTTTTTCAAATAAGCTCTCAAGCACATGGTATGCATGGTGGCCTTAGTTTCATTTCTGTNACAGCCACGCATTCCATTTTTTTCAAATAAGCTCTCAAGCACATGGTATGCATGGTGGCCTTAGTTTCATTTCTGTTTGCACAACTTGAGAGAACATTTAACACAGTACTAATATTCATATCTTGTACGGAACTAAAAATATGTAAATTACATTTATTTTGTGAAATACTGATAATGCAAACTTAGCACACTAGAGAAGGTAAGTGTCACTTGCAATATCCAATTGCAGTTCTTTTAACATTTTATATTACATGCTTTTCTAATTTATATTTAATAATTTATGTTCCCTGAATATAAAAATAATTAAATTTGAGATAGCGTGCAATGATTTACTTTGTTTTAGGGGCATTTAAAACAGCAACATTACATTGTTGACATGTATGTTTCAACAAATGGACAAAAAAATACACAAAAGTTTTGAAAAACTTATGCAGATCCCTTAAGACTAGCACAATGTCGAGAGAAAGAAAAACAAAGGTTGAAAGATGTAAGAAGAGAGAAAGAAAAAATGACTTACATGGCTGATGTGACAAGAAAAGAATAGCAAGAAAGAAACTTTGAGGAAACATTTATACAGAAAGAGNAATGACTTACATGGCTGATGTGACAAGAAAAGAATAGCAAGAAAGAAACTTTGAGGAAACATTTATACAGAAAGAGAAGTTGCTATTAAATGAATCTAATCATTTTAAGTTCAATGAGACACCAGGATTTGGGTCTTACAAATGCCCTCAAAACTTAGGGAAAGCTATTAACATAATAAGAAATAATCTTCCTGACAACCCCTCCAAAAAATTAGCAGTTGTTAGAAAATTAATTGAAAGACCCAGAAATATGTAACAAAGCATTACAAGAATGACAAATGTAAACAAAATCAACGTATCTAATGAAAATAGAAACAGAGTTATCAATTTTTTTCTGTAAGGACGACATTAGCTACCACGCCCCAGGAAAAAGGGACACAAGTCGGTAAAGGATCCAATATCAATCAAATGCATACTTTTACAAAAGTGGTACAGTCTTACGTCAATCAAAGAGCCTAAACAAATGTTTGTAAAGGAGACAGAAATATTAATTAAGAAAACAGCAGCATTTTATGACCCCCCTAAACAAGTTTTATTGGTTTCAGATACACCTCGCGACGTCACGCAGTTTTGTAGGTAAGTACCACTCCAATTCTAACTTCCTGCTGGAAGCTTTGCACAAGAATTTTTTTTTTAAAACCTGTTTTTTCCCCAAAAGACAAAGACTTTTTGGAACACACAGTACGCAAGACTAAAAATTAATCCCGCATGGCAGGTTCCTGCACTAAGTGCAAGAATATTGTTGTCCAGTCACTTTTAATAAATGAGGACTTAGACTTGGACCAGCCTAACAATAAAATGGAAGCAGTGGGTCGACATTGACAACCATCCAAAACAAGTAGAGTGCAGTGGCTGAGTAACAGAAATAATTTTTTAAATAAAGAAACAACTCTCCAATTTCAAGTTTCATTAAAAAAAATGCAGTCTGAAGCATTCAAATCTTTGAAAAGAAGCATACTCGAAAATTTTCACTAGTACACGAAGATGAAATCCAAAGCACTCGTAGATCTCGTGACCCGAGTAACTTTGTTCACATCATGTGCCTGGATTAGCGACGATACAAATTAATTTACCACCGTCAGTCACAAGTATTTTTGCGCAGACTTGCAGAGGAGCTGCTGCACAAGCATCTCTGCCTCAAAAAATCTTCTCTGATGGAGCTGTTTCACAATTTAAAGATAAGTTTACACTGTCTCTAGTGCGTGCAATGAAGAAGGCTTTGGGATTTATGTAGAATGGTTATTCTTTGCCACTCCTCATAGCAAAGGAGCAGTAGATGTCATTGGTGGAGCACTATAATAAACCAAGTAAACTGTGCATAGAAGTTTTATCAGAGAGCTACAAAAGAAATCAAAGATACCACCCTTTTCTATTCAAGGAATATATTAAATTATTTATGTGTGTGCACCTCATCAGACAAGGCATGCCTCAGAAGACGATCGTGAAGACCCAAGTTTTTTGGAATATGAGACGATAGAACTGCTTCATAACAATGAAATGATAAAACAAGAGACGTTTGTTGGTGTTGAACTTTTAAGTGAGATGAGTTTGAAACATAATTACCATGGTATTTGTGAAAGTAAAATCAATTAAAAAGGTGAGGTCAAAATCGTGTTTTTTTTCTAAAAACACACTTCAAAGTGTGGGGATTTGTTGAAACCAATGAATGTAATATGTACTTACTGCCTTTATAAAAATTAATCTCATTAAAAAAAATCTAATGATCATTCAAAAAGGTGATAGAATTTACTACAAGTAAGAGTGGAATTGTATTAACTGTTTGTAGATTATTGCATCTACTTTGTCAATACATTAAGCCATTTGAAACCAGTAACTGAGTGTTGACATGTGTTGGAAGTGCCTCAAAAACCTCCTGAAATGTTCTAAGCAATGTAAACTGCAAGTAGTTACTATTTTTTAATATAATTTTGTACTACGTTTGTAGCTTATTATCTAAATGATATGATTATTTCTAATTATGAAATAGTACATGACAATTGTGAACACAATAGACCAGCCTGAAACCAAGCGAAAGAAGACACAGTAAGTACTTTATATATTTAAGATATAGTTATAATAATGTGAAAGAAACCCATATCACTACTTTTAACTTTTACATGCTCTTAATATTCTGGTATTCACAAATTTCATTATCTAACACCAGTAACTATTAATAATAGAATCATTTTCACATACATCCCATACGGAGCTACCAGCTGTCCCATACGGAACCAGCAGTATGCACCGTTATTTTGTTGTAATCACACATTCTAACTATCCTTACTAAATGTGTAAAATTATCAACTCTTACGGAAATTGAAAAAAAAATAAAAAAAATGACAAGCCTAAGAACCAATTTTATTTACAGATATGTCATTAAAATACCATTTACGAAATCAGCTGTTCAAATAATGTCCCATACAGAAACACATTTTGTCGATATATTTTGAAGAAAGTAAAATTATTTAACCATTGCAGTATCAGGAACTATAACTTCAGTACCTTCATAGTAAGTTTTATGTATAAAATACCAAAATGTATTGACTTAAAANCAGTATCAGGAACTATAACTTCAGTACCTTCATAGTAAGTTTTATGTATAAAATACCAAAATGTATTGACTTAAAAAAAGTTAAAGAGAAGTTTTTGTGATGGAACCTGAAATGGCTGTTTATTACGTCTCGAGCTCATGACAATACAAATCCAATACAAGTGACAAAAAACCTGATACAATATAGAGCAATGTACCTATAGAGTACATTGAGTTTACCCGTGTGAAGGTATACAAAATTAGGTTAAACCTTCCTGTATTTGGCATTGTAAAGCAACCTGATTGACTTACATTTATCATTTTTACATGTTTTACACCACAATTCGACTGAGATTTATAGCCCTCCCCATTATCATGCTTCGCAGCATGTGCTGCAAATGTTGTGATTCAACCATTAAATTCATGTTTCGTGTGATTAGTAATGTCAATTCATACCATTTTCTGATTTTTGTTCCATTACAGCAGCAATTCTTATCAATTATCACGACTCATTTTGCAAACAAATCAAACCGGCTGGATATGTTCTCGTGTTTGCCTTCCCGTTCTTCCGACACATGTTCAGCTTGTGAATCATCAATTCACTAAGAATCCATTCTTTTCATAGGGAACAAACCATATATTTTCATTCTCTCAATGATTAGTTCATTTTGAAAGAATTGTTCATTAACGACCCATCTCTATAGGAAGATCTGCATTCGTTGTACTAGTGATGGGTAGAACAGTTGAGTTGAACGAATTGATTTGTTTGGATCAGTTCAGTGAAATAATTGGTTCAAAACAGTCATTCATTTCTATCATTCCTTTTTATTCTTATCGTTCTTATGTACAACAGTTCTTTACAACTCATAGCGCTGCATCGCGTCATGTCGCTCGATTGTCAAAAACCGCTTTATAGTAATACCATCACACAAAATTACTAAGGCCCGTTAAACAATGCACGGATACGTAAGAAACTGTAATTATTCAAAGTAGCTGCTTTTCTGAAGGAAACGTTGTAGACCCACAAAAGTAACATANGATACGTAAGAAACTGTAATTATTCAAAGTAGCTGCTTTTCTGAAGGAAACGTTGTAGACCCACAAAAGTAACATATAAATGGGTTCTGCACAGCTTACCTTTTTAATATTGAGGAGGGCGTAATGGTAAAATAAGTATAACGTACCAAANCATAAATGGGTTCTGCACAGCTTACCTTTTTAATATTGAGGAGGGCGTAATGGTAAAATAAGTATAACGTACCAAATAAAATAGATAGAAGTACGAGCAGTTCGGCCGCTGTTTACGTCAGACGCCATGTTGAATAGCCATGTAAGTGTACTAACACTACCTGCTGCAGACGTGACGACGATAACTTAGTATGCCATTGTATGGGATACAATGCAGTTTGCAGTGAGTGGAATATTGTGCGCATGGTTCGCGACGTCCGAACCCAATTGTGTGAAGTCTTGTGATTGTAGAATGAAGGATGCTCGTACGAGTGTTTCTGAGCGTAATATTCGGCTATGTGGCGGGTGTTACTTGGACGTTTTAGTAGATTATGGTGTTTTGTCGAGTGAGGTACGGTGTATGACAGTTGAACTGGCAGAAGACAGCGGAATTGTACCCGCCGCCTACCTAGGTGAGTTAATTTATATACTTCCTGTGTGTTTTAATGTTACTTTAAAACCCTAAAATCCTAGATTAGACTAAAATCCTAGGTTAGATTAACACCCTACAAACTTAGGTTAGATTAAAATCCAACAATCCTAGGTTAAATTAATAATGTAAAATAGTGATTCGCTCATTGTGGGGTTAGGTTAAGTTAGGTTAGGTGGGCACATATTACGAAATTGAGTGGACAAATGTTAAATTGAGGTGTTTTTGTCTTTTTAGTGATTTTACTGCACAATTTCACTGATCTTCATAGCCCTCCCTACTATCGTATTTGTGGTTTGTATTGGTAATACGTTAATGCCCCTAGTAAATAAGTGTCGTGTGTAATTAGTAGAGTGGAAATATACCACTTTTCGTGATTTTTTCTTTTATTTACAGAAAAGCCGCTGCTCTGAATAATTACTCGAATATCAACAAACCAAATACTCATTCCTAGTGACTACACGCATTCACCAAGGAAGAGTTGGGAGTTGCCCAGCTATCTTACGTGTATCCGTACGTTATCCGCGTCCGCATGGGTCTCATTGGAGAATGAACACATAGTGTGTTACGTGCTCCGCTTCCGTTATCCGTATCCGTGTCATTGCAGAACGGGCCTAAAGAAACACTNGAACACATAGTGTGTTACGTGCTCCGCTTCCGTTATCCGTATCCGTGTCATTGCAGAACGGGCCTAAAGAAACACTGAGTTTTAAATGCTTAATAATCATAACCTCAAAAACCAATACCCAGTACACAATATTTATTAAAAACAAATCTGCATCCGAAGAGTTTAGTTTAGTTACTTTTTTTTTTTCTAAAAACTACGAACTAATCTTGAATAAATACCTGTCAGAAAACAAATCCCCACGCGCACGAATTCCATCATTAGGACTATAACGATCTGACATCAATCTCCGTATTCTAGCAAACTAATTAAACAAAGCAACGTACGGAATTATCACAAATCAGTTATTGGTTAACCCCAACATTATTTACACACAATTAATTCACACACAAGACACCTGACAATAACCAAAATATATACATCGTCTCCTCTCTGCCAAACACAGAGTAAACCATAGATAAGGGTGCTAATAATAAAACCAAACACAACAAAAAATCACAGAGTATTCTATGGACAATTATCGATCTGAGCCAAGATTTTGCATCAGAGCAAAATAAACACATAAGTAGTACTTTTTTTACTTCCTTCACAAAAAGATTCCCAAGCTGACATGAAGTGCCGTCTTGTGGTCCTCGCTGGTAGATTTTCATCACTGAGTTGGGCGCCAATTGTCGCCGTCACCGCTATGTCACTGGCTGGCAAGGTGTTCGGCTAGTGACCGATGATGTACCTTGGAGTGTGTTTTGGGGTGGGGGAGTTAGAAAAGTAAGTTGTAACTATGCTCGCGGGCGCCTGCTAGTGTATCCCATCTAGGACAGACGACCAAGGCCTTTGGGTGGGTTTTTGGCATGGCAAACCTCCTGACTGTATTCTGACATCGTCTTTACTCGATTATGTAAATACGTATAACTGTCACATATATTTCCTTGTAATACTATCCAACATCAGGTATTAATTTACTAAGATAACTGATTTACACACATAACTCCTCTTACATACTTTAAATTTTCGCTTTGCTCAGCTTTTACACAGCCACTTCTTTATAGAATTCGAAACAACCATGTACCACACTCCTGCTGGGAGGCTCTGTCGGTGCTGGTGGTACCTGCTACTTACGGTGGCTGTGGCTGCAGACCCAATCGCTGTTGCTATGCAAGTAGTGTGTTTGGCCCGCCTGCTGCTGCTCTGCTCTAGTGGACCAATGGCGCACCAAGCGCCCCATCGGAACACAGTCGTTGGTGTTGACGTTCCGAGGCTCGTGATAGTTTCGGCTTTATGTTTGGTAAGAATGAGGTACAACAACATGCACAAGACGACATGCATAGGACAGAGAAACTAACTACTAATTTATGTTGCAGGTCATGGAAACAAATGTCACCATCCTTCATGCCATGGCTGGGCGACAGCTAGTAAGATCATTGAACAGTAACATAATAAACCACTGCATTCAGTTTGGCATGAAGTCAGTGGTGGAGAATGGTAAAGGCGACGTAGATGCACGGTTACTCATGCACATTTCTGGCAGTAAACACTCACCAGAGGTGTCTCGTCGTTTGCTTACCATCTGCTCTCCTGTGGTGGGGCGTGGCCGAATCACCCAGGTGGCTAGACTGTTCTCCCGATCTTCTACGTCTCAATGGATCATGTGTTATTATGGCACATTTGGATAGTAGCAGTGGGTATTCACGATCAGCCCAGTACTACATGGGTGCTTGTGGGGCGGGCAGTTATGCTGTTAAGGAATTACCTACATTTGGAGTTGTAAGGCCACTCCACATGCCAATTATACACTGTTGAGAGTACAAGTTAAACTAAAAAACACTTAAAAACCATGAAAAGTGCTGGTTGGTGAGTCCAGCTCCCTATATGCCGATAAGCGGCGAAGCCTGTAATAAAAAAAGGTTTGACTAAGGATTGAAGTCATGTATTGATGTTTTGATACAGTATATACTGGGTTGACGACGTTCATGTCGTCGTTAAGAGGACCCGTCGCACTAAGCCCATCGGGGCCAACACTGGAAAAATTAGCTGGTGCTCTCCGAGTTGTGTGACGAAGTTAAGCTCCTGGGGCTTTAAGTCTGCAGGAGGTGGAGAAGCACTCCTCCCGGGCGATGAAGTTACATTGCATTAAATATTCCAGTTNGGGGCTTTAAGTCTGCAGGAGGTGGAGAAGCACTCCTCCCGGGCGATGAAGTTACATTGCATTAAATATTCCAGTTGAGAAAAGTGCAAAATTATTGTTCTTGATGGCAGACAAAGAGAAATTGTTCAAGTGCCTGGAAGTCACGAATCATGTAGCCTACTACGATGAATGCCTGCTTCAGATTAAATGGCTTTCAGTGTCTTTCCGACCATTTGCCATGAAGTTGCCAGAAGTCGGAAAATGTGTGAACGTAAAAGAAAGTGCAAATATGAATAACCCTTAATTAACATAATCTACACACACTACTTAAATATTCATAACAACACACTTTTGTGTTGGTAGGTTCATGTGCAAGTTGTGCTGAAAGCATGTCTATGCGAATCTGTAAACAACGTGACTGCTGAAAACAAAATATATACACTTCTATATTTTATACTTACTACACATAAATAAATAAACTAACTTTCCCCCAGTTAGGTGATGCCTGTGGAGGCTGAATTAAGGTTGTGATGGTTGAAGCCCGTGCCCCAAGTAGGAAGTCGTTGCACTTTACTTCGATATAATTTGAAATTATGTTGAAACGCTTTACACTCGTAGTACACACTTGGGGCAAAATGGTTGTGATTTAGAGTCTGCTCTTTGGGACCACTAACACACTAAACACTGGGTGTCGTGTATAGGTTTAGGCTGTTCGTACGAACCCTGATCAGGTGCGCTATGAAGCCTGCTGTCGACTTCACACATGCTATGCCTTGAAGGTAAAATGCTGAGTGTGAACACATGTGCCGGTCAGTTTGGATCCAAACCACATGGTTGTCCTGGTGTCACCAACGTGGTCTGATACAAGTGGGACCATCAGTTGACATGTGCAGTGTTGGGCGCTTTCCCGAACACCGTCGAGGTACTGTTGCTAAGGGCCATGCCCGATGATCTTGTCGTCGNCGTGCAGTGTTGGGCGCTTTCCCGAACACCGTCGAGGTACTGTTGCTAAGGGCCATGCCCGATGATCTTGTCGTCGGCACGGTACTCGGCTGGGGTTGCTGTTGTACTGAAGTGCAGTAAATGGTCGTGGAGACCCGTAAGTTTGGGTTAACGTCAACTTATAACAAATTAATTTAAATACATGACGTGCAGCGCAGACAATCTAAGTTACAATAATACAGAAAGTACACTGAACTGCTGGCAAAGACTTACACAATTGAATTTCCAGACTGTTCCTCTCTGCCCTGACTAGAACAGATAGACTGAAGTTGACCATACATGTGGTGTTCAATTGACATGGTTTGAACCTCACATGCCCTCGCGACTATTTGTTATACTACCACAATATGTGTAGCCCCGGCCAAGCACTATTCCGACAACTAGTAGGTCGGAAGAAGCAGTCAATACCAGTACCTTGTCAATGTTTGGCGAAGCACCTGCTCAACATCGCACGTCAGTTGACTGTCAAACTTAGATCCCACCATCCTTACCTGCACCATAGATCCGACATCATGGGGGATGCACCGACAGTTTTGTCATTGAAATCCCAAGCGACCAGCACACACATTCCAATTTAACACTTTGCCATTACGGAATAGCACAAATGAAGCATCACCAGATATTGTGGCGCCCCCGATGAGGATGTTTACCATGAGTTGACTCCATTAATGCCACTTCTCTCTGTGTGCGTGTGTGTNATTGTGGCGCCCCCGATGAGGATGTTTACCATGAGTTGACTCCATTAATGCCACTTCTCTCTGTGTGCGTGTGTGTGTACATGGCCGCCAAAGGTATAGATATTTACACATTTTATTCCCAGTCTGTGCAACGAGTTTTAAGTGCTGATGCATGGCATGTCACTTCTGGGGAATAATGGACTCGTCCACTACCGGCCACCCTGTTGCCACCCTCAAATCCCACAAACTCAGGGGGCAAGTTAATTATAAATTTTAACACAGGTGCTGGCTTGTGAAAGGAGTGATTTTTGGAAATGGTTATCAGACTAGCCGCCAGACACCATCAGCACGTGGTGTCGAGGGTGAAATTGTTGGTATTCTCAGGGTCGTGTGTACGGTCGCCCACACACACGCCATACTCTCGGTTGATGTGTTGAAGTTGTAATGGCGCTGAAATCTCATTGTGCCTAGTGCTTACATCTGGATGAAGTGGGCCTTTTATGGCTGACACACATGTGTTAAACTGTAATGAGCACTGAATGAAGTAAATTGGCCATAATTAGTTGATTGTTTAGACGTATTTAATGGTGGGTTGAAGGNATTGTTTAGACGTATTTAATGGTGGGTTGAAGGGGACTAGTTTCCCAAAATGCCTTGTTGGTGGTGCTCGAAATAAAACACACATTGTTGGCAAAATAGTGTATATTTATCCTCGCACGATTTACATCTAAACACACCCTTGAGTCTCTTTGGAAAATAAGCATAATTTGACTTCTTTTAATCTGCCCTGCTACTTCGGTGGTAAAAACNGACACCATCAGCACGTGGTGTCGAGGGTGAAATTGTTGGTATTCTCAGGGTCGTGTGTACGGTCGCCCACACACACACGCCATACTCTCGGTTGTTGTGTTGAAGTTGTAATGGCGCTGAAACCTCATTGTGCCTAGTGCTTACATCTGGATGAAGTGGGCCTTTTATGGCTGACACACATGTGTTAAACTGTAATGAGCACTGAATGAAGTAAATTGGCCATAATTAGTTGAATGTTTAGACGTATTTAATGGTGGGTTGAAGGGGACTAGTTTCCCAAAATGCCTTGTTGGTGGTGCTCGAAATAAAACACACATTGTTGGCAAAATAGTGTATATTTATCCTCGCACGATTTACATCTAAACGCACCCTTGAGTCTCTTTGGAAAATAAGCATAATTTGACTTCTTTTAATCTGCCCTGCTACTTCGGTGGTAAAAACNGCACCCTTGAGTCTCTTTGGAAAATAAGCATAATTTGACTTCTTTTAATCTGCCCTGCTACTTCGGTGGTAAAAACCCTTCCGCCTTTCCCTTCTCATGATTTTAGGGGGGGGGGGAGAATTGTGACATTGCCTTCCCAATGAAAACAAACACTTACCTTAAAAAGCAAGGTCCAGACACATTTTATATACAATACACAAGTTAATAAACATGACATTGCATCTAACCTCTCAATAAGATCACAAAGTTTGGGGTATGTAGAGGATTTAATTAATATATATATAGGAAATAAAACATATGAAAACCCTTGAAATAAAAATGCTATAGTGATGCTGAGGAGAACGATTGTGCTGAAATAAAAGCAATCTTGTATTCAATATGCTATTATGTACATACACCCTTCCTTGCAATTTGTTTTATGGGGATTAAGAAGTAGCTAAATATAAATGTCTTTCTTTATTACTATGAATTAGGCCTGAAATAAAGTTACAATCAAAATAATATTACTAAATTAACTGCTTTCAATAGTAAATAAAATTATTGCAAAAAATTATAGTAATTTTACAAAATTTATCTTCCAGAGATTAGAATTTATTGAACTACTTTAATTTATTGCACAGCGGCATCAGTCAGAGGCAAGTGGCCCTGTCCAAATGGCCTCCGGGTAAGAAGCAGACAAAATCCAAAATAAAAGGAAAGGTGTAAATTCTCAATGCCTGCATCTAAAACATACCTAAGCGATAAGAAGCAAAATCAGCGAGACATTGGGTGCTTATCTAACAAGGATGCAGGCAATGAAGCTGATGTCGTAGGGTGGCATCATGGCGCCAAGGACGCCTCTCTCTCACTAATAAAACTAACTGAGTGCCTCATGGNGCTGATGTCGTAGGGTGGCATCATGGCGCCAAGGACGCCTCTCTCTCACTAATAAAACTAACTGAGTGCCTCATGGAACCTCTTTGGTAATCAATGCTCCGTAATGACAGACTTTATTCTCTTGGCCCTGGAGACTAATTATAATTAACCCTGCCATTATGGTGGATTTACATATCTAGACGAAGGACCCTTCCTTCAACACGTNTGGAGACTAATTATAATTAACCCTGCCATTATGGTGGATTTACATATCTAGACGAAGGACCCTTCCTTCAACACGTCTGTAAGGGAAGTGGCAGGACCAAAAAAAAGATGCTGATTTACAACTCACACATGGTAAGTTGTAATCTGCACGTTGTGGAAAACGTCGCAGACCTTATCAAAAATACTGCCCAAAAAGAAAAAAACTAACTATTGTGCTATGGCAGTCCTAACATATACCTCAATATGAAATGTTTCTCTACACAACCATATCAATAAACATGTTAAAATATAATCTAATTAGCTAAAATTTTGAAATGGAAGGGGTAGCCTAGCCTTAAAATTTACATAACCTAAATAAAGTGAGTGAAGAGATTTGGATGGCTCTTAATATCAAGGTCTTGAGAGCTGACGAGGGTGAANACATAACCTAAATAAAGTGAATGAAGAGATTTGGATGGCTCTTAATATCAAGGTCTTGAGAGCTGACGAGGGTGAAGCGAAGTGAGTATGGAGCCGCACCAGAATGCAAGGGTGGGGGCAGATCCCTGAGAAAACGCGCCAACCCAGCGGCATCGTCTGGCACAATTCTTACNCCCGCACAATTCTTAAATGTGAAAATCCGGGAGCAACTCCGTTGGGAATCAAACTCAGTTCACCTTGGTGGCAGGCAAGTAGTCTAACCACTACACCACCGTGGCCCCTAAAATAAAGTAAAGCTAAACGAATCTGTAGAGGGGTTCAAAAACACCAAAAGGGCTTAGATAAAATTTAGATTAAATACAATGTAGAATTTCAACCAACACTTGTCTCCTCAAGCGGCAATTTTGTTCCACTTTAGGATACTAAACAGGATAGCCAGAGCTGTTTAACATGCCTGGTACTTGGAAGTTCATATTTAAAAATTAATAATGATAATTTTTTGTTTTTCCAAATAATTTTCTAGAATTTGACAAGATGTGAAAAGCATGAAAAGGGAAGAATGTAGTTACTACATACTCTTTATTAGCAGCCATAGAGAGTTTTTCTAGTATTAAGATATTAATAAATCATTCAAGGCTGGAGTTCTCTAATTGGCTGACAGTTGGCAATCAATAAATGCCTTAGGTGTGCTGCAACAATAAAACTTTGGCTGTAGTCGCCGGCAGATCAAAGCCCATGCAATCAGACAACTAACTGTCACTGATGAGTGGTGGTTTGTAAATCACCTTATGTGCATATGAAGTGAGCTCAATAGATAATGAAATATCTTAATGCTATCAGGATTATCACAGTTCAAGATTAAAATGTATNCCCCCCCCCATAAAAAAACTTAAAGGGCAATACTTTGCTACCTACTTTTCACTCTCAAAAAGTGAGATATTTATTTCTATTAGTCACATCAGCTTTAATGTCAGAATAATAATAATAATAATAACACTCCACATGTTCCCATTTTCAGCATGTGCAACAATGCCTTCACCGAACTGGTCCTTATTTGGCATTCGTAGTCATGACAAACTCATGGAAATTCAATTGTACCAGCCAACAGCGGGAACATATTAACTTTTTCGAACTTAAAAGTAGGCACATGAGAGGTGACCCTTAGCTGGGGTTCTTTTACAAATCAAACTATTTTTGTGGCTATTTTTCATTATGTCGAGATATAAAAATAGTAAACCAAATATAAGTACAGTGGAAACTATACAAACACACATAGACTAAAAGGCAGTAACCACAAACAATTTTCCATGGTCTCGCCAAAATTCCAATGTAAATAATTCTAAAAATGTCTTGTCATTATTTTTAGATTATACATTTTATTGTATCAAATGAACAAAAATTTTTCAGTTCTGTCACCAAGGAATGCTTGTTCCAATCATGTGACATTGACAACAAGGCATTAACAAAATATATAAACATATTCAAAGGTGAATGACGCTACGTATACAGCATTGCATTCCTGGCAGAAACTGTTGAACAGGCAGGCTATATTTTTAACTGTTCATCAAAAACTAAGTCCTGTCAAGTATTCATTATTGACGCAGGAATTACAAACATATGGCCACAACAGGTTATTCTATACGAGGTCGGCATCTAGTTTTAATATATGTAAATATGTACCTAAATTAGACTATGCTTTATACCAGTTCGAAGAAACCTAACCTGCAGATGTTCTTGTAGCAGTTTCATTAGCAAACTCGCACCTCTACACCACCCCCAAAAAATTCTTTGCAATAGACATCTCAAATTAATGCACACCACGCATTAAATACACAAACTAAAATTGCAAGTCCGAAAGGTGACTAACAAGGTAGAGTAGAAGTTGGGCAATGAAAGTAATTGTTCACATCACCAGCTTTGTTGGCCTTGGATAAAAGCTTACTGCCACGAGAAACAGCAGTGCCGTAGAGATATTGAATTGCCATGTGATGTTTACCACAATAGTTGCAAACTTAATATTTTCTCATGATAAATGTTAACAACATTTACATGTAAATCTAACAAAGACATGAAGAAAGTTAAAAATGGGTAATGCAATGTGAAGGACATTCTACAATATCTACATTTTAATTTCTTGACTTGTAGCAGTAACTGCTCATAGACTGTTTTCTGAAATTTAATAGAGGATTTTGAGGCACCTGTTTATATATCAATGCAACTTAACAGCTCGACGACGAAATACGTTTTCCTTTATATTATTTTTTTATGTTGGTGAGCAGAGTTGAAATGTATCGTGAATGGTTTTAAAGATTCTCATTTGTACTTCTTCCCCCCAACAGTTAAACTTGACACATGGGTAACTGAACTAAGCCTATCAGTATTTCAACAAAGTTTTTCTAGGTTGGTTTCAATTTTTAATTGATATACAGGTCATGTCCGCATGAACAGAAATATTTTCTCTATTTCCTGAAAAACAATGGGTAGAGGTTCCACGTACTCTTCTCAAGCAGTGACTAATGCATCAGGTAAAATTGCCTCCTACATGCAGACTGCCTGCTTGGAAAAAAATCAGTTCCTCGTATCTAAAACGTAAGTTGGGTTTAGTGTCTCATTACAGCAAGATGATTAGAGATGTGGCAATTTGCTCAGGCAAGCACAAACGGGGAAGGAATCAGCAGTCATGGCCTGAAGCAAGGTACCATCCCAGCATTTGCCTGGAGTGATCTCGAGAAAACTATGGGAAACAGTAATCAGGATGACCCGGCCAGGAATTCAACTCGAGTTCTCCTGAATGTGAGTCTAGTGGATTGCCATTGTGCCAGCTTGCTCGGTCCTACCTAAAATGATTATCTTGCACAGTTACATGCTATGAACAGTCATCTCAAGTCTAATATGTTGAATCTCTCACCATTTTTTTTTTTACATAGCAACGACATAAGTTAATTTATTCAGGTGAATAAATAGTATATCTAGTTACAACTGCCAAAGAGTACTGAACAAATGTGCTAATCTACACCAAAGGGATCACAGAGTTTGGGCTGCGTAACCTCGTGGCAGTATGGCAAACCTAAAAAGTGCTTTTGCCTTGGATTACAGAAGTAGAGCAAATATCAGAAAATGTTTTGGAAAGTTTTATACCCAAGTACACATGTGAATGGTACTATACCTCTATAATGTTATGAAATTAAATCACTATCCTGACATGAAGACAGGAGATGATGATAGCCATATTTTGGCTGGCTTGAGACCACTGACGTGGGTGAGTAATTTTATAATCCAGTTTAGGCCCATGCCTTACACAAATGTACTGTAATTTTCTAAGAGAATTACACTGTATTTCACGTAAGTACACTTAATTTTGATGGATCTGTAGCATGGGCCACAATGTTGCCATCAGCCACAGCTGTTCCATCAATGAAGAAAACAATATTTGTAAACAAATGATGTGATCAATGTAAGCTGCCAGTCCAACTTGTTTTATTTTTGTTGTGCCCAAGTTATACTGCTGGCAGTCTGTCTATTTTAATACGGGTAAATGGGTTTGGGGACGGGGGGAGACTTTAGCATCATCTTTCACTAGACAACATTAGCTTTTATTGTATGAGACGGTACCTTTTCAATTAAATGTAGTTTTGATGGAGCAGTGGAAAATTTTGCTCGTACAGAAGAAACATTCAAATTATTATAACCTGGAAAGTTTTAACCTGAGCAAAACACAAAATACGATAAACCTGTTTCTGTTCTTACTGATGCAAGTAGTAAACACACTCAAGGTAAATATTTTTAGCGAAAGTAACCTTATTCCCCTTCCAACACATTTTTACACTGTGTACATTTCAGACATTCCAATAACCATTTCCTAATACATTATTTGCAAAACACACTGACTTACAGTTTGAAATTCCCATACGCAACTCCTGAACGCATGTTGTTCTATGGCAATCCTTGGACACATCTGTCTGCCACTGATACAACATAACTTACATATTTGCAGAATCATAAATACAACACTTCACGTGTTCCCTGAAACTAACAAACTTACACTTTGGAATGAAAATATATTTGCGATACTTCTTGATGATATGGAAAATGGTGGGGCAAGCCATTTTACACAGTTAGAAATTAATTTCATGCAAGAAAATGCATTAAAACTGCACCTCTACAACCATGCTTAATGAAAGCAAATAAAAATAATCTACTTCCGATAAAATATTCTGATAACACCAGTAAGGTACTTACATAAACATGACGAAAGAGATGACATGCCCAATGGCTTCAAGCTGGAAATGTTTCAATAATCGTTTCTGCATGCTCCGTTGTAATTGCTAAACACGCTTTCAAAGCTAATTTGTTAAAAGCCAAAAAAAATTGTATATTACTTCAGAAACATATTTTGAGCCACAAATTTTGTAACTATAATTAAAGTTTTAAATTGTTCGGAGTACTTTTTTCTTCCATAGCAATCATCAATATTGCCAACATGGCAAATACATCCCCATTTACTGTTTACATTGTGAGTACATTGAACACACTGTCAAAATTTAGTGTACCTTGTAATGATGCAATATTCTGAATTTTTCGGGACTCAAGTGTAAAATTCTTTCGTGTTTGTGAAGCTTTGGGACAGCTTCGTAATATTTTTATCGTGTTTCAGTTTAAAGCCGTGGTGGCCAGTTTCCCGTCTTAGTTTATCAGGCGGACGTGTGCATTTGTAGGTTAAGGGGCGGACGTCTGCGTTTACGTTTTAAACTTCAGTGTTTTGTAAAGCGTCAGCATTAAGTAAATTAGTTCGTTTTGGGATGTTGAATGCGTTGACAGTTTTAGTTCCTGCAGCACATTTTTAGGCGGATGCCGGGCGCTTATCGCAGGAGTAGTTCGTACGGAGCAGTTAGATAACGAGGGAGAGCGTACGTGGCCAGGCCGTTATCACAGGAGAGGGGGGATAGGCAGTAGGATATAGGCGTCTAGCTGTCGCCCTTACAGGGTCTTAGTCGTTGAGAGTCGTCTTAGGAGGGGCAGTCTGCGGCGAGGGCCGTTAGAAGCGGTCGTCTTCTTTAGTTGTCAGAGAGAGTTGTCGTATTATAGTACAATGATAGCGTAGATCGCATCAGGTGTGACGAGAACCCCCACATCGGCCACTAGACTGTATTATTTCATTTCTCAGCCGGTGTGGGAGGTAGCAGCAGATATTCTTTATTCGGGCTAATATTCATGAGACGTTAATACACGGAAACCACTGTGGCGCTGTTTTTTGTACTTTTATATTTATCTGTAAGGTTCGTACTCTGCAATTTGGACTTCTTCTGTGAACTGTGGTGATGAGTGTTAAATAAATAGTTAAATAAACAAAGTACATAACAAACTAATTTGGAACTTCTTCATTCTTAATTAATAATGTTCAATTAACTGAGTCTCGTATTTCTACCCTGAGATAGCCGTGACAAGTAAAACGCATTATTGCAATATGACGCTCAACTGTGCGGCATTATAATAAATACAGTGTGAAAGTTCCCCCAACGCAACATTACAATATAGCCCCAACTGTGAGGCAGAAATAATATTTTTAATATCGGTCAAGTTTATTCCAACGAATCATTACAACCTATACAAAATGCAGTATACAAAGTCACTATTCTGATCCTAACTTTCAACAACAAAATTAATTATAAACCACTTAAATTATGTCTTCATCAAATTGTGGCTTTATGGACTATAAATTTTCTTGTACTTAAGTAATAACAAAGTACGTTTTGATCATTTAAATGGAGTTACAAGATAACAGATTACATGTTTCCTGTGAACTTCACATACAAAGATCATTTTACTAGAATTTCCTCCAAAAATGTTTTAGACCATGTAAATTTGGTCAGCCCTGATAGAATAATAAAATTTAATGTGCATATGCTTAAATGTAAAGAAAAGCCCTGGGCCGTCCAAGGTCCCTGAGAATACTGTTGCAAAATTAAAAGTGACCAATAACATCTAAAAACTTAAACAATTATGTTTCATGTTTAATCATCTATGGCGTAAAACCAACATGACTTTAAATTAAATATTAATTTAATTAAATTGTCAGACATCTTTTGGACAAAATGATACCCCAGACACACATACTTGACCTTCCTATGTCATCCAAAATGTTAAGATATTGAGCGACATGTAATTTACAACAGAGCACTAAGTCGATTTTCAGTAGCATGATTTGATTTTGAAATATTAATTTATTTCAATAGACATGTCTTCTGAATAAACCGATATCCTGGAATGGTATGCACATGTTTTGTTGCAAAATAATGCCTGGGCACAGAGCACCTGTAACTCGCAGAAAGTGCCAAGTGGTACGGGAAAAACCAGAAGATACTTTTTAATTATTAATTACATAAAGTCATAAAAAAACACATCTTAATGCCTACATATTTATTTTCCCGTGTCTCAAAATTTTAAAGTTTTTTTAAATGAAACCGCATCAATCTCTCTAAAAGGTAGATGTCTGCCGATTATAACAAAATTCTTGAATGCACAATTTCCGTAAACTGAAGCATGAACTGTGAAGCGAGAAGCAAATGTACATGTGAAACTACGAGGGATAACCTTCGACTGTCCTCAGGTGAACTCATTTCCTCCCCTGACATGGTTGCCTAGCAACCAGCAAGGCATCCTCATGCCCTCCTCCTTGTGACCTGTGTGGGAATAAAGACACCCGTGGAAGGACTGTTTCAACGTGTACCCACCCCTCAGATACATTGTGTTCCATGATGACGCTCACTCTAAACCCTAGATTTTAACTAACTTTCACAAAGTCTTTTTTAAATTNGATACATTGTGTTCCATGATGACGCTCACTCTAAACCCTAGATTTTAACTAACTTTCACAAAGTCTTTTTTAAATTTCATACTGTGGCATACCAATTAGGGGCAACAACATTACAACACCAATATTTTTTTCACTCGGTAATGTATTTTTTAATAATGGTTTAGTAACTTCTTGCATTTTTAGCTGATGTTTTCCTTAATCCCCCCCGCCAAGTTTCCGGAATTTTTCTATAGTTCCCCANCCCCGCCAAGTTTCCGGAATTTTTCTATAGTTCCCCAGAGTGACCTTTTAAAATCGCTACATTTGTAGAATCCATACTTGTAAAATCAGGGTGGTTAACACTTTTGCTGTGTGTGCGCAGCATCGAGCATAGCTACGCATTGGTAAGTGTGNCAGAGTGACCTTTTAAAATCGCTACATTTGTAGAATCCATACTTGTAAAATCAGGGTGGTTAACACTTTTGCTGTGTATGCACAATGCATAATGGGGGAGCGAGGAGTGAAAGCTTCTCATGTCGTCAAGAGTCGCAGCGCATGGCCCAACTTACGTAGGTGTGTGCACCGGGTGCACCTGCTCTTTTTTTAACGGATTTTCATCAAATTTTTATTAGTTTTACAGATTGTGGCCTACCAATTAACAGCCGCAACACAACTCTTATATTTTATTGTTGCATGCCAACACATTTTTAATGACCTTACTACTTCTTTCATTTAATTTTAATTTTTTTTTTTTTTCATTTTTCTTAAACTTTTGCAATTTTTTAAAGTTCCCGAAAATGTTGTAAAATCGGGGGTTTTCGGAAGTGCAAAAAGAAATACACAAAATTAGTAATAATGACAGGTTTCAGAATTTTTTATTAATGATTTCTAACCAAAAATACAAAGAAACCTAAAAACTTCTTTGTTAAAATATAATATCAATAAAAGAGATATCACAAAAATAATTTTTAAAGAAACCAACTATTTTTCACATTAAAAAAATAACAAAAAAATATGGAAAACAAAATTATCTGTTCTCTCTAATAGGTACTGTTCCTTTGGTCATGCAAATGGAATGGAAAAGAAACAATTTACATAAATTTGTATTTGTATGCAGCTAATGTGGCAATAACTGCAACTGCTGCAGCAGAGACAGATCCAACAATTGCACCCCAAGGAATCTGAAAACAAAAATTTTTCCATCTAATTTTAATTTTAGATACACTCCAAACACCTGAAAACTAAACTGTAACACAAAATTTCTTTTTACAAATAACATTCGGCCAAGGACCTGAAACCAAAATGTAAAATAAGAACATGGAACATGAACACATAAGGATGACATGCTACAATCCTGGCTGTACATTATGCATTACATGATAAAACATTTAAAAATGAATTAATCACCCACTTATACATAGNACACATAAGGATGACATGCTACAATCCTGGCTGTACATTATGCATTACATGATAAAACATTTAAAAATGAATTAATCCCCACTTATAAATCAAAATAATAAGAGAACATACTTGTCCTCCCTTCCGTTTAAGGGTTGTGCATTACTGTACCAAATCGTTCAACATGCACAAAAATAATATCATTGTAATGTTTTTCAATGTAATGGATACAATATAATTTGGAGGACATGCAGGTAATTCTCAGTTTCATGAGGAAGACGGGAGCCAGCAAAACACTGCAATGCATTGCTAATCTGCACGAGGAAATGAGTAACCTCACTACTGTGTGTTTCTGTCCAACGCCATGGAGCATTAGCATCTANTGAGGAAGACGGGAGCCAGCAAAACACTGCAATGCATTGCTAATCTGCACGAGGAAATGAGTAACCTCACTACTGTGGGTTTCTGTCCAACGCCATGGAGCATTAGCATCTAACAATCGGTGCAGCGGCTTCAACACTTCTGCCTTGTTGTAGAGGAACCTCTCATAGAAGTTCAAAAGTCGGAGAAAGGCCTGGAGTTCCTTTTTGTTTTTCGGTTCTGGTGCATCAAGCTCAGTATCCACCTTACTGGACAACGGATGGATACCTATCTTGTCGATTGTGTCCCAGGAACACCACAGAATCCACTCCAAATACGCATTCGGCTATCTTCGGTCTCAGTCCGGCACGTTGCGGCATTTCTAGAACTTGACGCCCCCGACTCCAGTGCTCTTCATCCTCTCCTCCCGATATCAGTACATCGTCAAGAAATACTACCGTTCCTGGTATGCCAGCAAGCAGAGTATCCAATAACTTTTGGGATGTTGCCAAACCACTGCTAACACTAAAAGGCAACCTCTTGCCTTGAAAAGCCCTTTCATAGTATTAACTATAAGCAGTTTGGCTGTTGCTTCGTCTACTGCTACCTGCAAATACGCTTCCTCCAAATCAAGCTTGGTGAAGAGTTGTCCTCCCTCCAGTACTGGAACCACCTCAACTGTGGGCAGTGGATACACACAAGAGGCTCATACACTTTTTACTGTTCCCTTATAATTCCCACACAGCCAAATGGTGCCATCCTTTTTAATAAGGGTACTACAGCTGTTGCCATTTCTGAGAAATTTATAGGTTCGTATACCCCCTGCTGCATCAATCTCTCTATTCACTGACTTGCCTTGTCTCTCAATGCAAAGCGTACTGGCCGGCGCTTTTTAAACACAGGGATGCAGTGTTGTGGGGCTAATGGAGACATGTGGACCCACGTATTTCCCCAGTTCAGCCGCTTTGAATACTGCTGGGAACTCGCTAACAATCCAGTCTACCAGGTCATCCCAAACTTTGTTTAACCCAACCAATTTAATTCCAAGTGGCCAGAACCAGTCGCGTCACAAGTTCGGCCCTCGTCCCTGCACCACAACTAACTCCAGCGTAACTTCCTTGACCCCCAACACTTCTAAATGTTTACTGGACCACGTATGGTCCAGTATGGAGCCACCTTTTTCAAAGGTGGCTCCCTAGGCCACAGAAACTTGTATGTGTGTCAGCTGATAATGGAACGGCCTGCCCCAGTGTCAACTTCCATGTTCACCGGTCGTCCATTCAACAGCACTTTGATGCACCATGACTTCCCATGTGCTTGCTCCTGCATACTGTATAAAGTACATTCTGACCCTGCATCGTCTGCAATGTCCACCTCAAAATGCTGCACTTCCTGTGTGGCACCAGTTCGCTTCACGTCCCTCGCACTCGAACCTCGCCTGCTGTTTTTTTGGTTATGCACGTCCGCTCAAGATGTCCTCTATTTTCGCAAAAAAAAACTGTACACTGTATTTGCATGCCAGTATTTATCGATGGTGTGGTTACCATTACACCGCCAACATAGCTGATTCCCTTCCTTAGCCTGTCAACTGATGCACTTTTCGACTTTGCAGTCTCCCCAATTCACATTTCTCACGACGGCATTGTTAATTTGTGCACAATTACCTCCACCAAAGTACTGCCTCGNTCAAAATGCTGCACTTCCTGTGTGGCACCAGTTCGCTTCACGTCCCTCGCACTCGAACCTCGCCTGCTGTTTTTTTTGGTTATGGACGTCCACTCAAGATGTCCTCTATTTTCGCAAAAAAAAACTGTACACTGTATTTGCATGCCAGTATTTATCGATGGTGTGGTTACCATTACACCGCCAACATAGCTGATTCCCTTCCTTAGCCTGTCAACTGATGCACTTTTCGACTTTGCAGAGTCTCCCCAATTCACATTTCTCACGACGGCATTGTTAATTTGTGCACAATTACCTCCACCAAAGTACTGCCTCGTAAGTCCGCCATGTTCTTTCCCATCACTTCCGTTGCCACTGTGACGTCCGCAGCCTCTTGTAAAGTCAATTCATTCTTAACGAGGAGACAAACCAGACAGTCTCGTAACATAAAATCCAAATTTGGAAAATTGCAGTGTGTGCTTAGACGTTGCAGCACTGCAACGGTTCAGGTCCTTACACTGGTCACACTTCAGGTACTTAAAAGTTTCAACGATTTCACCGGGCTTCGGGTAGAAGTGATTCGTTAACCTTGTGAATACTTACGTCAGAGGTACCGCATCGGTAGATTTTGGTGACAATAATGAAGTGACCAGACCGTACAACTCTGGTTCACATACCGTATAAAACACCGCCCTCTTAGCTTAGTCATCCTTGATGTTCGCCATGCAATAGAACTGTAGACGTTCGTAATAAGAGTTCCACTACTCTTCCTCTGGGGCAAACTTGCCTATAGTTACAATTGGTGCCATATTTCGTGGACCATGGACCACACTCAATATTTTAAACCGCGCCACCAACTATTATGTACCACAATGTGTGCACGTCGGCCAAAAGAAATACATTTTAGTGTACTGTTATATACCGTGGATGCATACGTGACAGATAAATAGCACATTATGGTGTGTATAGTGATATGTTATCAGCAAGTTTGTAAATGAACTATTGCAGTTTGTTTAATTTTTGCAAGTACAGTTGTGATTACTAACCTGCCATGCATTTAAGGACTGGCCTGTAAGTTGCACTTTTATAAAACTGCATATACATATTTTTTGATATTTATTTATTAATATCTAAGGCTGTGAAAGTTAAGAGTACAGTGAAGGTAAACAAAAACGTGAATAACTGATCCAAGCATAACTTTTAACTGTCCTCTTAATTAAATTGCTGTTTGCGAGGCATTAATCGCAAATCACCTCGTAAACCAATACAAGGCTATAAAAAAACTTCACTCTTATAATTTTTTTCTCCCTAAGCCAGCAGAGTTGCAGTGACAAGAAATCAACTGTTTATCAATACAAGAATATACAACCAAATCAGGTCTCATATCTTTAATAGCTAATGCCGCCATCCTGATTTCAGTTTTCCATGGTTTCCCGAACCTACTCCAGGCAATTTCTGGAGCGACTCATTAATAAAGGTAATGACCAATTCCTTACTTGAATTCCCTTCATTGCTTTCTTGGTGTACCATTCTCTAATGAATCTGCTGTCGACAAGATGTTAAGTTAAATAAATAAATCACAGGGTTAGTTTGAATTCTAATTTTAAGGGCAACTAGGACATAAGCTTATAATTTAAATATTGATAATGAATTATGGGTATTTAGAATGAAGTGTGCTTCATAGAACAGCGAGTACTCTAGCCACTACACCACCATGGCCTCCATCACCTTAAGAAGGGAGGAGTTAAGAGCTTTAGGTGGTTTGTAACAACCATGGTGCTGGAGAGCCTATGAGGGTCCAATACGGCAGATATGGAGCAGCGCTGAAATGCAAGGACAGGAAACCCTTGAGAAAACATGCCAGCCAGCAGCGTCATTCAGCACATTTCTTACTTGTGAAAATCTGTGAGTAACCTCACAGGGAAACAAAACATGGATCACTTTGGTGNTCATTCAGCACATTTCTTACTTGTGAAAATCTGTGAGTAACCTCACAGGGAAACAAAACATGGATCACTTTGGTGGGAGGCAAGTGTTCTAACACTACGACCACCGCAGCCCCCCTTAGGAAGGGAGGGGAGGCACTATTTTGGCACTTATGTCTTCGCCCGCCTCATTTCTCCAATTATATTTGGAAAAGTCAACTAAAAAGTTGAATTTAAAAAAAATGATTGTTAATAATAATAATAATTCTCAACAAACTTATCATAGATCTGGTTGTTAAATGGAGACGGACAGTATTTTGCACATATGCAATTTATTATTTTATAATAACTTCCATATTTCTTTCATAGGTACCAGTACAAACAGGTGTTGTCAAATATTACAAATAGGTTGCAATGTACCTACAAACATGTATACACAAAGAGATGGGATATACAAACCAAAATACAGAAAAGAAAATTATAGAGAAGTCATGTATTCTTGGAAATTGCATTTGAAAACTTTCACAGTAGACCTACTAATTTTTAAAGCATTGGTAAGTACTTTGACAAGCTGATAATGATGTTTACAATAGTGACATCATCATCCAAAGTTTAGACTATTCACCAGGTTTGCAACAGTGACGCATGAAACAAATAATAAATTGTTTTGGATATGCACTGTTTTAGCAGAGTTTATTTAGTTTTTTATTTAGAACTTATTTTAAACGTAAATAATTTCAGCTACTTCACAACACTTTCAGGTCTAATAAAGCATTCACCTTGTTAGCACATCAACATGCTGACACATTAGTTACAATACACCAATGTTTTTTTTTTTTGCATATTTGTTAATGTGCCACAGGCATGTAACAATGGGTAAATAACACAACAAACACGTACTTTACTAATGTATCATAAAATTATACAACAATTTTAAAATGTATGTATTAAAATAATTATTCCAAAATATCCACACACACACAATGTGCACACATACATACACCCACGCATTCACCATCGCATGTGCACACACACAGAGAGAGAAAGAGAGAGAGAAAGAGAGAGAGAGAGAGAAAGAGAGAGAGAAAGAGAGAGAAAGAGAGAGAAAGAAAGAGAGAAAGAGAAAGAAAGAAAGAGAGAAAGAGAGAAAGAGAGAGAGAGAGAGAGAGAGAGAGAGAGAGAGAAAGAGAGAGAGACACACACACAAGCACACAGTTATAAACACCATGAAAAAAAATTTGTTCAGGGCAAAGTAAAACCTTTGTTGTGGCTATACCACTGACAATGCTATTTTTGCATTGATATNGAAAAAAATTTGTTCAGGGCAAAGTAAAACCTTTGTTGTGGCTATACCACTGACAATGCTATTTTTGCATTGATATTAACACCACTTAACATGCAATGGTTTGTCTATGAAAATGATAGTACCTGTCTCTTGCTATGTTTAGGCTGTGTTGCTGAACTTTCATTTGTGAACATTTTCTTGTAGAGATCTTTCTCTTTACATGCCTCCACCTTGCAGACCTGAGAGACAACTTGCAGTTCCTTTTGAATTATTTTTGAATTTGGATCCAAGCTACTAGCCTTGGCCAGAACTGCTCGAGCTTCAGAATTGTTTCCCATACCTCTCAGTATCTGTAAAATAAAAGAACAAAGGTTTCCAAGTTTGTTTAAATTAACCTCCGACAACTCTACTATTTTCAGTCTAGTCCACAGAGTAATTACAGAAGTTCAACATGAGAGCAACTAGTTTTGTATTTTCTCAGGTATGGGTCGTACAGTTGATGCCAATTGTGAGTGTTAAAAACAGGGTGAGACTCCTGTACAAGTTTTACACTTAAGGCATAAAAATTAAATAAAGTTAATTATTTTGTTGTATGGTTCAGCACGCATGTAAATAATTAATATTAATGTGTTGATTTTTTAATAAATCAAACTTTGTCAGGTATAAGAAAATATTTGCAGTNCATGTAAATAATTAATATTAATGTGTTGATTTTTTAATAAATCAAACTTTGTCAGGTATAAGAAAATATTTGCAGTGTGTAAAATGTCTCAAAACACAAAATCTGAATTGTGTGCCATGCACAATGCATGCCTGCCAGTAACTAGTGCCAGCCACACGACCGGGACATCAAGGTCCGCACGTACAGTCGGAGCTTACAAAATGTGGACAAATGTGACACTGCCCATTACATAGCAGACGGCACTGCAATTCATATCATGTACATATACAGTATGCCAATTATCGTACTCCTGCCGCTAAAGAGCAACCAGGATCTGTACTTTTTCTCATTCCTGAGAAAAATGTGCAATTGGTACACGAGTAAATACAGAATTTAACTGTCACAAATTCACGTTCACAGCTGGGGAAGGGACGGTATGCCACCAGTTTCCATTTCCAGATTATAATAAAAAAAGGAACACCACAATGCAAGGTGGCATGCTCGCCGCAAATACGTACTACTCAGCTGAGACCCAGAAAATATGTCAACTACACAAGTTCACATTGTTACTTCCTTTCCCTTGGACAGCTAACAGTTGGTCGTAAATTACCAGAAACACTAGCGTCTAATCGCCCCTCCTGGCTACACAAACTTCTTCGCGGTGTTGAAAACATAAATGCTAAAGTGACTCACTGAATATTCATACATGTAGATTTTTTTTGGTAATTTGCCATTTACCAGACTACACCTCCCCCCAATTAGTCCGGTAAACAGAGGCTTTACTGTACTTCCGAAGCAAAAGTGAAATGGAGGAACTTTAAATGTTTGCTGAGGGTAAAAACATGTAAGATACACGTATGCACACATTTCTTGCCTATTTTGTTAATTTCAGATTTCCTTTCCATGTATGAGCATGCCTGTCATGAGGGGTACTGAACTCCATCATGAAAAGTAGGTCGGGTAGTAAAAATAGTTGTGCAGTTATAATTTCCATTCCCCAGTTGTCCCAGTGGCAGCTTCCAAATCGGCGGGGTTTTGTTTTCCCATTACAAATTCTTGTCCCCCAACATCACAGTGCAAGGAGAAGAGCATATCACCAAGGTGAAGACCAACCAAGCAAATATTTCAATGTAATTTTTTTTTAGAATAATCATTTTTTTAATATTTTGTAAACCCTTTCTTTACCGCACATATCAAAAACAACATTAGCATAGTTTAAACGTATATGGCGAGATGAAGGGAATAAACCACTGTCCTGGTAGGAAGCACAATAATATGCTTATAAAAGGTGTTGAGTGAAAGTGTCCCACTACCCCTGTTTCTTAACATGGTGTGTGCCCTCTATGATTTGATTATCTTAGTTAGATAGTATGTGCAGTTGCAAAAAATATGATCTCGGCTGCATTGTTTTCAATGGATGGAAAATGATGGCCAACTATGGTTATAAGGCTTGAAGCCTTTTGGACCATTTCACCTAAATCAAAGCCAGGACAGATACCTATGACACAAATTTCAGGGGTATAACTTAAATAGATGAAAAATTATGGCTAAATATGTGTATAAGGAAGCTTAAGGCATATTGGCCATATCGCCTTGATCAAAGTCAGGAAGGTTACCTGGGAAACAAATTCCACAACTATAACTGATACAGTTCACAAATTATGGCCAGCTAGTTTATAAGTTTGTGGGGGTAAGATAAAGACATACTGTGCTTAAAACATGGTTACGTCATTTTAAAAATTAAAAAATTGTGCCTGTCCTACTAAATTCAACATAGGGTCAACCGTCTGTGAATAATTATGGTTTAAAATGTTACTTTAACATTCGACTTGAAAACTCGAGTCCGGAAATATAGAACACTTGGTATATTTACTTACACATTTGTATGCACATAAAATACAATATGGTGCTAGTTGTAGTCGTGTAATCATATATTCTGATATACTTTTATCTGCCTAAAAAATACGAATCCGCAGACATGTCACTTGATACACTAGTTTGTAAAAGTTAAATAAAAATGTATAAAATGAAATACATACATTTTGTTATATAAAATCATGCTTAGTGTATTTGGCACTTGTCTATCATAATCAAATTCTCCTTGAAAATACAAGTCCGTAAATATGTTACTAGACACATATATTTTAAAATTTATTAAAAGAAACTTTTATTTATAAATTTATGCTTTGTGCAATTGATAGTAGTGAAATCAACCTTATTCTCCTTGAAAATATGAGTCTTTATACACATTGCTCAATAACCTGTAAGTTTTAATTAACAGTATATTAAATATATATCAGTAGAATGATTTGGCAGAGTTTGGCGCAAAGGGACCTGAGACTGGAGTGCCGGAGCTGTTCATGCTCCGTCATTCCGGTCAGCCGGCGGCCATTTTGTCCATCATGTTGGATACAGGTGACTTTTGACCTTAAAATAAAAAAATAACACCAAAAATGTATTTAAATAATTACACTTCTGGAGGTTTACCCAGCCCCACATCCAGCAAACCATTTTCCCCTTAAAATTTCCCTTTTTCCCCCTGAAAATTTCTTATTTTTCCCTTAAAAAGCATTGAGCCTCCTATTTGTAAAAACGAGCCTCCAAAAGTCACTTTTCGAGCCATTAGAAGGATTTAGGAGGCTCGCTTTTTAAGGGCAGAACAGTGGAGGCCATATTGGTTTTATAGGCAAAAACTAAGCCAAATCGATACACAGGGTCCAGAGTCAGAGCTGACAGTCCTCCATCTTGGTTGTCAGCCAACTTGACAACAATATTGGATACAGGCTGCCTTGAACTAGACCCCATGCCTGTAACTCTAACCTTAAACCCAAAAAAATAAAATTTATTTAAACATTTTTTAAAAATTATAATATATTCTAAATAATTTATTTAAAAAACTTACGTTTTCGGAGGTCCCCTCAGCACCACGTCCAGCAGACTGACTCCGCTCCAATCAATCACATTTTAGTAATATTTCCCCTCCCCTACCCCCTCACCATTGCTCATTCGGTCAAATGCACTCCACCTGCCATATGGTTTTTTGTTTGTCATTTGGTTACATTTTCATCACCTAGGTGGCACTAGTGTATTTATTACTGATATATCAACCAGACAGTGCTAATTTCTCAATTTAGTCGCCAGGCGAGCTGTTGTTCTCTCTCACCCATGCTCAGCAGTCCATCTTGGATACCACTTTTGCTTAGTCACCTTCCTTTCATGCGCAGTCTTTCCATGCTAACCATCTTGGATTTATCCATTCTTTGTTATTTCATATCAGTCATCTTTAGATTTCATCACTACCACCATAACATCACCTTGTTCCCCAATAACTTATGCTCTTGCATTCCATATCCATATCAGTTATTTGGGATTTAATTTGTCTAAACCACAAGGCGAGATATCAACAACACATTTCTTTTATGCTCTGCCATTTCATGTTCACCATCTTTGATTTAATTTTTCTTAATTACCTTCTTTTCATTCTCTCTATCATTCCGTCTTGATTTTGTCACCAGGCCATCTTAGGAGTTTATTCAATCTCGGTCATTTCATTTTGATTTAGTAACATGCTGATTACTCTGTCTCCTCCAACCGCCATCTTGGATTATGTCACTTCTGTAATCTTTGATTATAATATATGGCCTTTACCTCTAACCATTGAAATCTTCCATTTAGTTCATCATTTACGTTTACTACAAAAATAACCGTGGTGTATTAGAGAAGCTTAATGCTTTTTGAGGGAAAAAAATTTTTTTTGAAAAAAAAAAAAAAAAAAAAAAGGGAAATTTATTTAGAGGTGAAAATGGTTTACTGGACGTAATGCTTGGGGGGACCTTCTGGAAATGTACGTTTTTTTCTAAAAAATTTTTTTTATAAAATCTTTTAAATTTTTAATATTTATTTTATAAATTGTTGCGATTTTTTGGGGTCAAGGCCACCTGTATTTAACTTTGCGAACAAGGTAGCCACTGGCCGGCTAGAATGGCACAGCATGAACAGCTCCAGCGCTCTGGTCCTAAGTTCCGTTGCGCCAAACCCTGCCAAGTCATTCTACTTATAACAATTATTTATGGCCCATCGAATCCAAGATGCTGGATGCACTTGACACAATGCATCAATTTTATTGGTTTTGAGGGGTTTAGGTGGTTTGGAAGCACCAAGTGATTTTGCAGGTTTTTTCGCTATAAATTCAGCACCTCAACATCATAAGGATGTATTTTTTTGGAGCTGTAAATATTGCAAACATGCGGCTGTAGTGGCAGGAAAATAAAAATTTAATTTACGAGACTCTTTATGACTTGNTGCTGTAAATATTGCAAACATGCGGCTGTAGTGGCAGGAAAATAAAAATTTAATTTACGAGACTCTTTATGACTTGAGGGAAAATTCCAGTTGTTTCAAGGGAAAAAATTGCTGACAGCTTAATGTCAAGGTCAAGAACAATAATTATGGCCACTACGATGTCATCCAATATGGCAGAACTGGGCACAATAACCCCTAGCCCTTGTCCTGGAACATACATTTCTTATCTACTTACATGTTGTCTGTGTCTGAATTCACCGCCTTGCGCCCTTGTCCACTTCCCCTTGCGCCCTTCACAATATATAAGCCCTTATCCCCTTTGTGTAGAAGTGTGCATTTCTGAATTCAGACACCCTTGTTCATTTGTATCTCGATTATTGACCAATTGATGTGNCTTTGTGTAGAAGTGTGCATTTCTGAATTCAGACACCCTTGTTCATTTGTATCTCGATTATTGACCAATTGATGTGCGAGTTTCTGCACTGGAAACCAAGATGGGAATTCCGCATGTTTGTTTACGTTTTCATTTGCAAGCAAACAGTTTCATCCGCTAACCGTTCCACAAATAAAAATATGAGATACAACAGGTTAAACAGCCAGAAAACATCAAATCATTTATAATATACAAATACTTACTAAGTTTTAAGTTTTTTCGAAGACCTTTCATCACCCAAAGATAAACAGTGAACAGTAGAGCATCGAAAAACAATCTCGGGCATAAGACACATGCCCTTGGCTGAAGGGGATATTCTAGGGTGCATTCATGCCCTAGCCGTGAATTCAGACAGCGACTATTCGTCGCGCCCTAGATGAACTTTTCTACGGCACAAAGCCAGTTAAGGGCCCTTGGTACGTGAATTCAGAGACGGTCATAATATTTCACAACTAATGCTTGTTTTGTAAAATGGGAATTTAACACTACATATTTGTAAAAAAAAGGGTTCCAAAGGGCAGGCAGTCTGGAGGTAAGTAACCCGGTTTTCCTTCATCCAAAAAATCTCACGTATAATGATTTCTGTAAAGAAGGTGTTCACAGTATTTCAGTGTATGGTGATGGACACACGACTAATGCATTCTATTTCATTTCGCTGACCAACTGTTGTAGGAAACTGCAAAAATAAATGTAGATAAAACAATGTCACAANTGTAGGAAACTGCAAAAATAAATGTAGATAAAACAATGTCACAATGTCAATGTTTTGAGCTATTAGAAGTGTGCGATTATTCAACCAGCATTAAATTTCATTTAGCATAAAAATTCATTTTACAGATATTTTCATACAAACCAATACTGGTATGGTGCTTGGTGAATTTTTCTCGCAAGTCTGCCATTTTAACTGTTTATATCGTCACGAACATAGGAGAAATTCAGCCAAAGGAAGCATGACGTCATTAAAATTTGATGTGTGCGCATGTGACGATAAATCATTCATCACAGTTTGTTTGTAATCATCTACCAGGCAAGTATCAAATCCTGTTTTCTTTGTATTAAACATGGTGGATAAGACCACCGAGTTTACTAAGTGTGAGTACTGCTATTTTCCCCCACAACTGCACTCTGCACCTCCATTTCCACCTATCCTTACTCCCACCAAAGCTAAAAACCTAGAATGTTAAGCACTACCCCTCAACACTGACACTTTCTATGTTAATGAGAGACTGCTCCACTTTAACAACTCTATGAAAAAACACGTATGTTAATACTAAGATATGAAATGCTTTGTAATTCATGAAGACAACCATTTGGTGCAACACACATTTTCAAACTCAGAAAATTAAAAAATTCTATAATCATTACTTAAAAATGAACACTTTCTAAACAAATAGTTTATAGGTTCTACTTTAAAATTATGTTAAGCAGACTTAACTACAATACTTATTATAGCTAATAAACATCAGTGGTAAGACATATTATCAACTTTTGTCACGAACTAGGCATTTGTTTTATTGAAGCCTTACCTTTCCTTTCCTGTAGAGAGCTTTCACATTGTCAGGCTGACAGAGAAGTACGTGGCCCACAGATGTGAGGGCAGTGTCATAAGCTTCAATTTTCATTTGAGCCGCTGCCATATTATTGTACACTTTTAGTCTGTCTTCCAGCAAACTATGAACTTCCTCATCAGATTCATGTTCCTACAGAAAGTACACAGTACGTAAATTACAATATTTTCGATCACAAATATATCGCAAACACTTTGCTATGGGGGGCAAAAATTAAAAACTTAATACTGTAAATGGTTTGCATTATCAAGTTACCTGCCCACCTAATGTAATTAAAAGCACAAGAAGCTACATAGGGATACAATTTTTGTTACCTCACTTCCAATTCTTATTCTAAGGTTAAAATTTCAATTTTTGCAAGGACTGGACAGGTTGTTATTACACTGTAACAATTTTTTTTATATTTTTTTTCTTTTATACTTACAATGAAGACATACAAATAATCCTGTTATGCCAATTCAATGGTCTCTATAGTAACAACTAGTATCAATACATGGAAATTAACACCAATATCAGTTGTTAATTACATATAAGCTATCATAGTACCTGAAACTAACATCAAAGTCGCTGAGGATTTTGCAACACATGTAGAAGTTGCAGGAAGGATAATAATCCNATTACATATAAGCTATCGTAGTACCTGAAACTAACATCAAAGTCGCTGAGGATTTTGCAACACATGTAGAAGTTGCAGGAAGGATAATAATCCGCACCAGAATCATAAGCTATTTTTGAATAACTGGCAGTAAGATTGCCTTTGCTTGATTCAGATGGTTAAGTGTTCATCAGCTATTATCTTGATGTTTATACGCCTTTCCTTTAAGAGCTTCGTAACTATCACCAACTGACCACTTCCATACAGGCTTCCAACAAACATCACAACATGGTGGTAGCAACTAAGTAANTCGTAACTATCACCAACTGACCACTTCCATACAGGCTTCCAACAAACATCACAACATGGTGGTAGCAACTAAGTAACGCTCATTTTAAAAAATGTGCCGTATAAAGATATTATTATTAGACTGGACTTAAATAATTTTTTTGTTTATTTCGATTCAATTATATCACTGAAAAAATACTACCACCTTAGAAATAGACACATTTATGGATATTGATTTAGTTTATACATAACGTATCTGATTAAGACCAGAAAAAATATGTTCTCTCCACTTATTATCCTACAAATGAAGTTAAATCTGGATGAGACGGAAGGGTAAACAATTGATAGCTTGCAAATTATGAACTACAAGGGGCAAAAATTGAACAGTTTAGACAAT
>NQII01010139.1:0-28319 GCA_002778355.1 Clitarchus hookeri | reverse complement strand
TTTATATTTGCCAGACTTAACTTGTGTTTGTCGAGCATTCTTTACGTCTGTCTGCCTCTTCCTTTCCTTTTCTGGCTACCCTCGCCCGCCTCTGTCTCCCTCCCTCTCTTCATATATATATATTGGAGGCCTCCAGTTATTCCCCTGCGGAGCAGTTTCCAATAATTGAATCGCTTTTCCAATAGCCATAATACACTAATACCGCTTCCACAATATATATATCATGCCACATGATCCATATCTCGAAAACTCAACCACACACACACAGACACGGGCACACATACGAAATGAGGCCGCATTTGCCAAGATGCACGGCAGAAGATTATCCAATTTGTGTGTGTGTTTTTTTAGGCTGTGCCGGGAGAAAGTTTTATCCCCGCCGATCCCCTTCCTTTACTAACCAAAGGAATTTTAATTTACTGAACTTTACTCGTCATGCGAACGCGCAGAGAGATCAATTGTTTAGGAGGGGGGGGGCGACCTGACGTGGGCAGAGAAGAGAGGAAGAATCTACAGGAAATCGCGGCGTCGTCCCGGGCACACTTTCCCGGAAATCTGGAAGAATCGCAGAGAGGAGCTCCATCAGATGGGATTTCTCTCGGATCCACGGGCTCGGAAAATTCGGGAAAACCAATATCGCCGAAACAATTTTCAAATACGGGGATACTGTGTTTAAAACAAGGACCGTGAGAAAGGAGGACAGCAGACACGCTTCCATTGAAGACCGTGTAATCGGGTCACAATGGCGGAAGCGGAACTTTATTTCCCCCTCTGACCAGGACGCTAACAGAAATAGACGGCAACAAGTGCTTGTAGGAATCGGTGTTGGCTTTAGAACAGCGGGGAAAACTTTCGTAGCGGTAGANGGACGCTAACAGAAATAGACGGCAACAAGTGCTTGTAGGAATCGGTGTTGGCTTTAGAACAGCGGGGAAAACTTTCGTAGCGGTAGACGTGTTGGCTGCACTGCTATCACGTGCGTCTGAGAAAAGACGTCTTACTCCTGAGGCGTCGTCCTAACGATGGCAGCTGCGAGAAAGAAGAAAATCTTCCGTCACTCCAAGAATAGTGACGTCACGCCGTCCAAGTCCGAAAGACACGCACTTCAGAGCACAGTGCACAAGGTTCCGAAAAAGATGGAAAAAATGCTCGATGGCCCCAGTTCGAAGTACGCTTGCTTCAGGTACCGTTTGAGGCCCCGTTTATGCATGCATTCTGTGACGTCCCTCGAAACACGAGAGAGACACGCAGTTCTGCCGCTTGCGATGGATCGGAGCGTGATACCTTCGATCGTCAAGATAGTAAAGAAATACGAAAGGACGAGAACGACACCCGACGGAAGCTACTCTATGGTTCCCCACGACTGCTGTAATGAGAATGGGATGAAGGGACTAGGAATCGTCGCAGCACGGCCCTCACTTATCCACCAGCTCAAATAATGGTGTAACAGAAAAGTATTGACTAGGCGAGCACGCAAAATTGGCAGCGGACGTCGAAAAAGCCATCGGTTTGCATAAACAATTCTTTGTGATGCACGTGCAGTTATTTTATTAAGTGTCTGATCTTTAAAGTAAAACGGCATGTTCATCAGTGCTGCAGTAAGCAAATCTGACGTGTTAGCATGAGTGACGAAATTGCTTTTTGGGTCATAAAATAACTTAAGTTAAGGCCATTNGAGGAAAGAAGACACGCTTCCATTGAAGACCGTGTAATCGGGTCACAATGGCGGAAGCGGAACTTTATTTCCCCCTCTGACCAGGACGCTAACAGAAATAGACGGCAACAAGTGCTTGTAGGAATCGGTGTTGGCTTTAGAACAGCGGGGAAAACTTTCGTAGCGGTAGACGTGTTGGCTGCACTGCTATCACTTGCGTCTGAGAAAAGACGTCTTACTCCTGAGGCGTCGTCCTAACGATGGCAGCTGCGAGAAAGAAGAAAATCTTCCGTCACTCCAAGAATAGTGACGTCACGCCGTCCAAGTCCGAAAGACACGCACTTCAGAGCACAGTGCACAAGGTTCCGAAAAAGATGGAAAAAATGCTCGATGGCCCCAGTTCGAAGTACGCTTGCTTCAGGTACCGTTTGAGGCCCCGTTTATGCATGTATTCTGTGACGTCCCTCGAAACACGAGAGAGACACGCAGTTCTGCCGCTTGCGATGGATCGGAGCGTGATACCTTCGATCGTCAAGATAGTAAAGAAATACGAAAGGACGAGAACGACACCCGACGGAAGCTACTCTATGGTTCCCCACGACTGCTGTAATGAGAATGGGATGAAGGGACTAGGAATCGTCGCAGCACGGCCCTCACTTATCCACCAGCTCAAATAATGGTGTAACAGAAAAGTATTGACTAGGCGAGCACGCAAAATTGGCAGCGGACGTCGAAAAAGCCATCGGTTTGCATAAACAATTCTTTGTGATGCACGTGCAGTTATTTTATTAAGTGTCTGATCTTTAAAGTAAAACGGCATGTTCATCAGTGCTGCAGTAAGCAAATCTGACGTGTTAGCATGAGTGACGAAATTGCTTTTTGGGTCATAAAATAACTTAAGTTAAGGCCATTGGTGCATGGCATATTTTTATGTTTAAAATTAATTAAACATGCACATTTTATTAATTAATATACTTCATGTTGTTTCATTAGTATTTTATAGAATTCAAAATCTAACATTCTGAGTTATTCTACAAAGGATTTGTCCACTAAGATTTGAAAGTGTAGAAACTAAAATATCATTTGTTCGGAATAATTAAATGGTTGAGTGCTATAAATTGTTTTAAATTACCATAAAGAAATCTAATTTCAAACGTATAAGTTGAATTTATTACATAATAAATTCTGTACCATTTCGTTTCAAAAATTGGTTTATTTCTGGCTTGTGACTATAATTACTGTTAAACAAAAACGTCCATAAAAGTAATTTGAGCTGTTAATCGATGTTTTTACTTTCACTGGCTGTTTGCTTGGTTATGATGTGACAAACACAAGTTCTGGACGCTGCGACAGTGTGCAAGAACTTCGCAAGTTTCCAGGATTCTCTTCTGAGTGTGCTTGTCGCCGAGCTTGTGACCTCCCCACACACCATCTGGGCTCTAAAGAGCCATTCGTACACTTTCGTGATCACTTCATCTGCACATAACACGACTCCCAGCTGCGGCCATTTTCNGCTCTAAAGAGCCATTCGTACACTTTCGTGATCACTTCATCTGCACATAACACGACTCCCAGCTGCGGCCATTTTCCCCGCGCATCGACGACCTTAAAATGTTTGCCAGCTGAGGGGCGTCACATAAAACATGCACGATCAGGGGCCTAACACGCACGCCAAGGAAAAGAAACGAGTGCGATGAAATGGCGAGCCTTGGAATGAGGGACTATAAAGGATAGCCGAAGAAATGAAGCAGCGCCCTAATTGGAGAAGCGGCGGATACAAATGCACGTACGACGGGAGTTTGCCCGATCAAACCCAACTGCCCACACAGCACAGGATGTCCACCAGATATCCTACTTAGATCCACAATATCTAAAAGTCATCGAAGTCCCACAGTGAATCTCTAATGTATATCTTTTGGATATCCAGCAGTAGACACCAGTTTGTACCACTTACTGGATATCCATTTGATATTACAAAAACCACCAATGGCCATTACTTAAGGTAAGTGACTACAACTAAAGAAGTATATAGGANCATCCATTTGATATTACAAAAACCACCAATGGCCATTACTTAAGGTAAGTGACTACAACTAAAGAAGTATATAGGACATCCACAATATCTATATCACATTTTGGATATTGGGCGGACGTTTGGATATATTTTGGTAGTCTTTTGAATGTAACTTTGCTGATNTATCTATATCACATTTTGGATATTGGGCGGACGTTTGGATATATTTTGGTAGTCTTTTGAATGTAACTTTGCTGATCTTGGATGTCCTTAGATATCCTATCCGTCAGATATCCTTTGGATGTCCTTGTGCTATATAGGTGGCCACTGACAATGTCCTTTAAGTTTCTTACGCTCCTTGGTGATAAAATAGTGATTCTGTTATTCAGATATGAACGAGTAGCTACACTGTAAAAATTTTTTTGTAATTTTTACTGAGAAATTGTTTGTAATTTTACAAATGCTTGTAACGATACAAATATTTCTCTTGTTAAACTGTTCGTTTGTAAAAATACAAGGGCCGTGTTTGTAATAGACTTCAAGAAAGGTTTGTACTATACTGACCCGTATCCACGTACTCCAGCAAAATGGCGGACATTCGACAACGCAAAATCGTATTTGGCTGTTTGTGCAAACACTGTGGGTGCTGTAAAGTGTGGTTGCGGGCGAAAGGAAATGTATTGCAAATATCAATAACGCAAAACACTTAAAACCACTCAAATAATCATAATAAAATAACAATTTCAATAAAGCGAGACCATTACTCATCAACTCTTAATGTTTCCTGGCTACACAGAATACTTAAAAAATGAAATAAATGTATTTACCTTTATCAAACAACTTCCTTAATATGTATTTTGTAGGTACTTGCAGTTATATTTATAAATAAAAATTAACTTCAAGCTCGTAAGTCAATTTTGACATGTGTTAAGATTGCGGGCCAGTCATATAAGGTAGGTAGGTTCTAGTCCCCGTGCTGGCAAAGTGTAGAAATTTTTTTTTTCTTAAATTATATTTTGAAATAATTTTTTTAGTTACTCTCTGTTATTAATTAATCACATTTTTTTCTAGAAGAAAAATACATTATGTAGACTTTACAATAATGTAAGTTTTAATACAAGGCTTTAATTTGTAATATTATAAAGATATGCTTTGCAGATTTTACAAGAAATGTTTTTGTAGTTTTACACAGGATTTTCTTGGCAAAAGGGTTTCCAAAATTTTTTTTTTGTAAAAGTACAAATATTTTTTTTTTACAGTGTATAGACTATTCACGGATTCTTCACACTTTTTGAATCAATAGTTTGAAAAACCACCCCATGAATGACGTGTTTGGTTGTTTTCTAAATATGACACGTGTGTTAATATAAAAGTACCACAATTCTTGTTAAATTGAACTTTTTCTCATGTTTTATCTATAAATTATGATATTTCACTTTATAATTGATATGAATATAAACAGGGAGAAAACAGGTGTGTTGCTAATACCTAGTAAGAAATAGTTCTTATGGAAAATATTATTAAACTGAGTGCGAACGATTGCGGTGCAATTGCGGTGTAACTTTCTAGACTTAGTTAAGCTTAGTTTGCACGAGGCGGAGAAATATCCTGGAAGTAGAACTTTAGCAGGGTTTCAGAAAAATTGTAAGTAACCCGGAATGGACTGTAACCGTGATCTTAAGCTAACGAATAGAGAATGACAAGCTGTAAGGAAAGGCGCTATTTTTACTCGAGGAAGGGATGATGGGAAACAAGGCGACCACCGCAGTCACATTCACGAATGATTGTTTCGGTTACAAAGTTCCGGGTTTGAATCGCGGCTAAGCTGTGGATACTGCTCATTCTACTCAATTTGGGAAACTCAATGCTAACAGTTTGGCAAATAAAATTTTTCGCCGCCTGGTGGCAGTAGTGTTGCACCTGTACCGGTTTTTCTCGTCCAGTATTGTGTGCAAAAAATGTGATCAACTGCAATTTTCATAAACTATGCTAAATATAAACATTTGAAATCTTTCTTATTAGTGTTGTGTTAGAATTAACGTAAAGAAAAACCTTTTTTCTTCTCACTGTAGTGGAAATGTAACGCAGTATGTCCTCATGTTTAATATTCTGTTGTGAATGTAGATTTAAAAAAGGAAAAAAAAAACATTGGACTAGCATTGACTTTATTTAAATGTAACAACAAAATCGTCAAATTATTTATTATACCTAAACTTCATTCCACCCTTCAATTCTTAACCTTCTGTTAACTAAAATGAGCGTGTTAACGACAGCTTAGTTCCAAACACAACTGTATGTTTACTGTTCACACCTGTAAACAACTTTGGAGGCTGTTAAATGTGTTTCCTGCAGTGTTATTAAAACTGTTTTTTTTTTGTAATTATCTCGAGTATAATATTCTATATTGAGTGCAACTATGTTACAACTAAGCATGACAACGTGCTGGACTAAGGCGTTTTGTTTATGCCACACTAATACTCCTGGATAACCGCATACTATTAGTTGCAACATTGTTGTGCCGAGGTAAAGGTATGTTAGTAAACAACGTTTAATTTACAAAAAATTAAAACGGAACAAAATTTAAAATTGTTTTACACACAACAAATATTTATTACTAGCCATTACCAACATACCCATTTTTCTGTCTGTTTTTAATTCATATACCCTATGAAATAAATATTATAATTAGAGGAAAAAATTAAGTGAAAGTTTTACTTAACAACAAAATAAAAGGGGGCCGCTGTAGTGTAGCAGTTAGACTACTCGCCTCACACCTAGGCGAACCGGGTTCGATTCCCGGCGGGGCCGCCCCCGGATTTTCGCATGTTGGCATCGTGCCTGACGATACGGCTGGTCGGGGTGATTTCTCGGGGATCCCCCGTTTCCCCCACCCTTGCATTCCTGCGCTGGTCCATACTCACCTCGATTCACCCTCATCGGCTCTCAAGACCTCGATGTCAAGAACCGCCCAAATCTCTTCACTCACTCTTAACTCACTAACAAAATAAGGTACAGTAATGTTAACGGAAGTAAAAAAAAACTTAAAATGTAATATTTATTTAATACGCAACCAAATCTGTCATACACGAAATATTTNAAACTTAAAATGTATGATTTATTTAATACGCAACCAAATCTGTCATACACGAAATATTTTTTTTTTCAAAGGTTTGACTCAGAAAGGGTGGAGACAAATGGGCAAACTGTAATGTGTCACTCGCCTCCATATTTACGTTTTCCAGGCTAGCCAACCGGTATAAATTGTAGCTCTTAAAAAAAACTCTATATGAAAAAAATTGAAAACAACTCTAAGTGAGTCAAGTCTGGCTCAAACTTGCGACCAGGATGTACTCGATATCAGCATACCGGCTTTCCGTAAACTGCAATAACGGCGCTCCAAGAAAACAGAACACAAATGAATCGTTACGGGTGCTAAAGCAGTAATAACAGATCTGAAGTAGGACTTTAATATAAACCACCCTTTCTGTAAACACAAACCAGAGCCTCGAAGGAAGAACGAATAACGGTGACGAGACAAACAGGATCCTACTGAAGACAATGAGCAATCGAATTCGGTGTACAAAAGACATCATTTCGTTTTATTTGATGAAAACTTTGTTTATATAAAATAAATATCAAATCTGTATTAAATTAAAGCTCATGCGATTGCACTGCTTTTTGTGTATTCACCTTACCCAGATATATCTGTAACCAACCGAACAAACTGTAACGATAATTTTTTTTTTTTGCCAGTAACCGTCATCCCAACGCAAAGATAATAAAAAAATATATTATGGAATTCTAAAATTCCAACTGTGCAACTGTCCAATCCACGTGCAGGCTTAATGTATTTCTGAAGTTCAGTAATTGCCTAAATCAATAACATCGATCGTTTGTAAGGTGTGAAATTACTATAACTTACGTTGGAAGATGAAAGGGTCACGTGGTTAAGTGCATGAGTTGCAGCCCAAAAGCTGTGAGTTCAATTCTCTGTGCCAGCAAGTGGTTTTTTTTTTTGTGAATGCAATTCGAAAGATTTTACTTCGAATACTATATTTATTAGAGTTATTTTCAAGAATTTTCATATAAATAATTTAGTCCCCACTTCTCGATAAAGTAGGTTGAAATACAGGTCATAATTGGTAATATTACAAATATATGTATCGCAATTTTTACAAGCGATACAAAAAAAAATTTTTGTGACACTACAACAGCATTTTACAGTGTGTATATGTTGGTCAGTTCTACTATTCGNGCGATACAAAAAAAAATTTTTGTGACACTACAACAGCATTTTACAGTGTGTATATGTTGGTCAGTTCTACTATTCGGTGGCAAAAATATTATTAAAACTCTTTGTTTACTATCGTAAAATTCATCAGTTGAACAGGTAAAGAATGAATTGAGAACAATAGGATTTGTTAAAAATAGATATTCAGTCATTACGCCATTAAAGATAATGCCATAATTNAGAATGAATTGAGAACAATAGGATTTGTTAAAAATAGATATTCAGTCATTACGCCATTAAAGATAATGCCATAATTTTCAACTTTTTATTGCAGTGCCGAGTTTGTAATATACATGCCGACGTACATTTAGGAGCTGTCCTGAGACTCTGTCNGCTCTAAAGAGCCATTCGTACACTTTCGTGATCACTTCATCTGCACATAACACGACTCCCAGCTGCGGCCATTTTCACCGCGCATCGACGACCTTAAAATGTCTGCCACCTGAGGGGCGTCACATAAAACATGCACGATCAGGGGCCTAACACGCACGTCAAGGAAAAGAAACGAGTGCAATGGAATGGCGAGCCTTGGAATGAGGGACTATAAAGGATAGCCGAAGAAATTAAGCAGCGCCCTAATTGGAGAAGCGGCGGATACAAATGCACGTACGACGGGAGTTTGCCCGATCAAACCCAACTGCCCACACAGCACAGGATGTCCACCGGATATCCTACTTAGATCCACAATATCTAAAAGTCATCGAAGTCCCACAGTGAATCTCTAATGTGTATCCTTTGGATATCCAGTAGTAGATACCAGTTTGTACCACTTACTGGACATCCATTTGATATTACAAAAACCACCAATGGCCATTACTTAAGGTAAGTGACTACAACTAAAGAAGTATATAGGACATCCACAATATCTATATCACATTTTGGATATTGGGCGGACGTTTGGATATATTTTGGTAGTCTTTTGAATGTAACTTTGCTGATATTGGATGTCCTTAGATATCCTATCCGTCAGATATCCTTTGGATGTCCTTGTGCTATATAGGTGGCCACTGACAATGTCCTTTAAGTTTCTTACGCTCCTTGGCGATAAAATAGTGATTCTGTTATTCAGATATGAACGAGTAGCTACACTGTAAAAAAAAATTTGTAATATTTACTGAGAAATTGTTTGTAATTTTACAAATGCTTGTAACGATACAAATATTTCTCTTGTTAAACTGTTCGTTTGTAAAAATACAAGGGCCGTGTTTGTAATAGACTTCAAGAAAGGTTTGTACTATACTGACCCGTATCCACGTACTCCAGCAAAATGGCGGACATTCGACAACGCAAAATCGTATTTGGCTGTTTGTGCAAACACTGTGGGTGCTGTAAAGTGTGGTTGCGGGCGAAAGGAAATGTATTGCAAATATCAATAACGCAAAACACTTAAAACAACTCAAATAATCATAATAAAAAAACAATTTCAATAAAGCGAGACCATATTACTCATCAACTGTTAATGTTTCCTGGCTACACAGAATACTTAAAAAATGAAATAAATGTATTTACCTTTATCAAACAACTTCCTTAATATGTATTTTGTAGGTACTTGCAGCTATGTTTATAAATAAAAATTAACTTCAAGCTCGTAAGTCAATTTTGACATGTGTTAAGATTGCGGGCCAGTCATATAAGGTAGGTAGGTTCTAGTCCCCGTGCTGGCAAAGTGTAGAAATTTTTTTTTTCTTAAATTATATTTTGAAATTATTTTTTTAGTTACTCTCTGTTATTAATTAATCACATTTTTTTCTAGAAGAAAAATACATTATGTAGACTTTACAATAATGTAAGTTTTAATACAAGGCTTTAATTTGTAATATTATAAAGATATGCTTTGCAGATTTTACAAGAAATGTCTTTGTAGTTTTACACAGGATTTTCTTGGCAAAAGGGTTTCCAAAAATTTTTTTTTGTAAAAGCACAAATATTTTTTTTACAGTGTATAGACTATTCACGGATTCTTCACACTTTTTGAATCAATAGTTTGAAAAACCACCCCATGTATGACGTGTTTGGTAGTTTTCTAAATATGATACGTGTGTTAATATAAAAGTACCACAATTCTTGTTAAATTGAACTTTTTCTCATGTTTTATCTATAAATTATGATATTTCACTTTATAATTGATATGAATATAAACAGGGAGAAAACAGGTGTGTTGCTAAATACCTAGTAAGAAATAGTTCTTATGGAAAATATTATTAAACTGAGTGCGAACGATTGCGGTGCAATTTTCTAGACTTAGTTAAGCTTTGTTTGCACGAGGCGGAGGAATATCCTGGAAGTAGAACTTTAGCAGGGTTTCAGAAAAATTGTAAGTAACCCGGAATGAACTGTAACCGTGATCTTAAGCTAACGAATAGCGAATGACAAGCTGTAAGGAAAGGCGCTATTTTTACTTGAGGAAGGGATGATGGGAAACAAGGCGACCATCGCAGTCAAATTCACGAATGATTCTTTCGGTTACAAAGTTCCTGGTTTGAATCGCGGCTAAGCTGTGGACACTGCTCATTCTACTCAATTTGGGAAACTCAATGCTAACAGTTTGGCAAATAAAATTTTTCGCCACCTGGTGGCAGTAGTGTTGCACCTGTACCGGTTTTTCTCATCCAGTATTGTGTGCAAAAAATGGGATCAACTGCAATTTTCATAAACTATGCTAAATATAACCGTTTGAAATCTTTCTTATTAGTGTTGTGTTAGAATTATCGTAAAGAAAAACCTTTTTCCTTCTCACTGTAGTGGAAATGTAACGCAGTATGTCCACATGTTTAATATTCTGTTGTGAATGTAGATTTAGAAAGAAAAAAACATTCGACTAACAGTGACTTTATTTAAATGTAACAACAAAATCGAAAAATTATTGATGATAGCTAAACTTCGTTTCGCCCTTCAATTCTTAACCTTCTGTTAACTAAAATGAGCGTGTTAACGACAGCTTAGTTCCAAACACAACTGTATGTTTACTGTTCACACCTGTAAACAACTTTGGAGGCTTTTAAATCTGTTTCCTGCAGTGTTATTAAAAAGGGTTTTTTTTTGGTAATTATCTCGCGTATAATATTCTATATTGAGTGCAACTATGTTACAACTAAGTAATGGTGGTAAAACTTATATTTGTGATAATTCAGCATGACAACGTGCTGGACTAAGGCGTTTTGTTTATGCCACACTAATACTCCTGGATAACCGCATACTATTAGTTGCAACATTGTTGTGCCGAGGTAAAGATATGTCAGTAAGCAACGTTTAATTTACAAAAAAATTAAAACGGAACAAAATTTAAAATTAGTTTTACACATAACAAATATTCCTTACTAGCCATTACCAACATACCCATTTTTCTGTCTGTTTTTAATTCATATACCCTATGAAATAAATATTATAATTAGAGGAAAAAATTAAGTGAAAGTTTTACTTAACAACAAAATAAAAGGGGGCCGCTTTAGTGTAGCGGTTAGACTACCCGCTTCCCACCTAGGCGAACCGGGTTCGATTCCCGGAGGGGTCGCCCCCGGATTTTCGCATTTTGGCATCGTGCCTGACGATACCGCTGGTCGGGGTGATTTCTCGGGGATCCCCCGTTTCCCCCACCCTTGCATTCCTGCGCTGGTCCATACTCACCTCGATTCACCCTCATCGGCTCTCAAGACCTCGATGTCAAGAACCGCCCAAATCTCTTCACTCACTCTTAACTCACTAACAAAATAAGGTACAGTAATGTTAACGGAAGTAAAAAAAAACTTAAAATGTAATATTTATTTAATACGCAACCAAATCTGTCATACACGAAATATTTTTTTTTCAAAGGTTTGACTCAGAAAGGGTGGAGACAAATGGGCAAACTGTAATGTGCCACTCGCCTCCATATTTACGTTTTCCAGGCTAGCCAACCGGTATAAATTGTAGCTCTTAAAAAAAACTCTATATGAAAAAAATTGAAAACAACTCTAAGTGAGTCAAGTCTGGCTCAAACTTGCGACTAGGATGTACTCGATATCAGCATACTGGCTTTCCGTAAACTGCAATAACGGCGCTCCAAGAAAACAGAACACAAATGAGTCGTTACGGGTGCTAAAGCAGTAATAACAGATCTGAAGTAGGACTCTAATATAAACCACCCTTTCTGTAAAAACAAACCAGAGCCTCGAAGGAAGAACGAATAACGGTGACGAGACAAACAGGATCCTACTGAAGACAATGAGCAATCGAATTCGGTGTACAAAAGACATAATTTCGTTTTATTTGATGAAAACTTTGTTTATATAAAATAAATATCAAATCTGTATTAAATTAAAGCTCATGCGATTGCACTGCTTTTTGTGTATTCACCTTACCCAGATATATCTGTAACCAACCGAACAAACTGTAACGATAATTTTTTTCCTTTGCCAGTAACCGTCATCCCAACGCAAAGATAATAAAAAAATCTATTATTGAATTCTAAAATTCCAACTGTGCAACTGTCCAATCCACGTGCAGGCTTAATGTATTTCTGAAGTTCAGTAATTGCCTAAATCAATAACATCGATCGTTTGTAAGGTGTGAAATTACTATAACTTACGTTGGAAGATGAAAGGGTCACGTGGTTAAGTGCATGAGTTGCAGCCCAAAAGCTGTGAGTTCAATTCTCTGTGTCAGCAAGTGGTTTTTTTTTGTGAATGCAATTCGAAAGATTTTACCTCGAATACTATATTTATTACAGTTATTTTCGAGAATTTTCATATAAATAATTTAGTCCCCACTTCTCGATAAAGTAGGTTGAAATACAGGTCATAATTGGTAATATTACAAATATATGTATCGCAATTTTTACAACCGATACAAAAAAAAATTTTTGTGACACTACAACAGCATTTTACAGTGTGTATATGTTGGTCAGTTCTACTATTCGGTGGCAAAAATATTATTAAAACTCTTTGTTTACTATCGTAAAATTCATCAGTTGAACAGGTAAAGAATGAATTGAGAACAATAGGATTTGTTAAAAATATATATTCAGTCATTACGCCATTAAAGATAATGCCATAATTGTCAACTTTTTATTGCAGTGCCGAGTTTGTAATATACATGCCGACGTACATTTAGGAGCTGTCCTGAGACTCTGTCTCATCCACCATGTTGGATTTTCTATTTATGTGCAACATGTTTCTTTTTTTATGAAATTACTAAACATTTCTTACTATAGCGCGTTTAAATCTCACAATCGCCTTCAAATGTAGTCACCAAATTTTTTATCCACGCTTTATCTGGTAATTGTGGAATGGCGAGAATGTATTGATAGTTTTAAAATGTTGCATTAATCACGTGGTAATTACTAGACAAAAGTTCAAAAATTTGTTTGTTTTACAGTGTAATATATGTTTCCAAAAAGGTGTGGTTGTAGTTTAGAAATAAGTTACCCTAAATAACTTCGATATGGTAGAAAATTGTTATCAACGCGACGTCAGAGACCGAGTCGTAAGTTAACTAGGTACAGAAGACAGTGAAAAAATACCAACCGGAAACGACCAGCGACGGGGGACTCAAACCCACGACACAGAAGGCAGGCGACGTAACTGGTGCGAGGGGACGAGTAGGTCGCTCGCAAAGAAAGAGGCTTGGGAGGGGGGTAGGGGGAGTGTGATTGAAGCACGTCCCGCCCTGGTACATATTCTATACCTTGGGCCGAGCGAGGGGAAAATGTTGCAGGAGGAGAAAAAGTTGAATTTTTAGAAGCAATTCCACTTCCGAAATAGGAAATTGATCCGGGCTGCAGATAGCGGGCCTGAAATACAGCTTTATACAGCCCACAGTTCGGGCCACAACGGTGCAGTTGGGGGACGTTCGTGCAAGCAGGACGCATGTCTACCAAACCAACTCGACTCCAATATGTCAATAGCATTCTTCAATATTATCAACCCTACAATGCGTACGGGTACTCTCCAACAAATATCTGCTTGTTTCGTTAATTTTGTGGCGATTTTCAGTTAGCATTTGTAACGTTTTCCTACTCGTATTCCCTTTATAAATGTATGCTACATTATACCAAAGAGAAATTCAAGTATTTCCGATTTTACCTGCAGTGCAAATTTTGTAAGCATGAACGATTTGGAAGATGGCACAGTCCGTCAGTCTTAAAACATTTCATAAGGTTTTCGGACCTCGTTCAAATTTTTTCAATCATCACGCAGTTTGCAAACCCCTTAAACGTATTTATGATGACAAGTCTTTTTCCAAGGTTTAAAAGATACATTTTTTCCTTCTTTGACACATTCTCATGGGCTTTTCCAATGGTCATGAATGTCATGCGTGGGCATGTGTTCCTAACTTGTCTTTCTCCTTGTCTGTCAGGTATGCTAGAGGAGATATAAAAGTAGGGTAATGCGTTGCACGGTTGTGCAGAGAAAGACTTAAGGAACGTCCTGATTACACTACACTGTAAAAAAAATTGTTCAGCAATCTTTCTAAAGTGTAAAGCAAGTTTTTATTCAACCTATACGTAGTATGTAAAATTTGCCATCTATCAGGTTGCAATTATGTATACCTACATTTGGTTAAACTCAAGCCAGATGTCAAAAATCCGTTCCATCATTCGGAAAAATATTTCTCGCGGGCGTATGAATTTTAATAAGACCAATCTCACGTAATGTGGGCATATTGCGTTGTTCGGAATAATGCTTCTGACATATTTGCTTTTCCCTTCAAAGACGTGACATGTCTGGAACATTTTTGAATTTCCATTATCACAAATTAAAGGGTTTGATGTTCGATGTTTCGAAGCGATATCTATGTTAGCATGCGGGACTGCGATGAGAGTTGTGCCTGTCCGGTCGTATGCCCGATGGCTTTGTGTTTGGCCGATTGAAAGTAAAGAGAGTTTATTTTTCTTGGCTTTGCCCACAATGAATGTTTTGTGTGGCAGACAGAAAGTAAAGAGCTTTTGCTCGCGACTATGCGGTTTTTGACTATACGGCCTACTCCTCCATTCCAGAATTTAAATATTTTATCTGGAATACGGAATTTGTTTATAAGGTAGGTAGTTTTCTGAAGCAAAAAACACCGCTGTCTCTCGTCGGGTTAAAGAGCTATTAAAGATCCAGTGAAAACATAATTTACTCCTTTTCACTCCCTTAACCAAAATTATGTAATTAGTTTTTGGGCATTTGTACACATAACGAAAAAATTGCAACATAGTGATTGTGAATTGTCACTTTACTCACGATTCAACTGAGAGGTAATATAGCTTGGTGACGTCATATAATCAACAACATAGACCAAACCAAGCAATAGAAGCCAACTACTGAATGTACTTAGCGAGTTAGCGCCACAATTGATATACAATATAACCCCCTTGGGCATCAACACAGGAGTGTATTCGCGCATGTAGACGATTGTACAGGTGAGTTATAGTGTTCCAAGCCTCTTGCACCTGTTGTCGTAATTGTGCAAGGCTAGTAACTGGCCGTACAGACTGGGTCGGACGTCACATCATTCCCCAAACATGTTCAATGTGTGGGATGTCAGGGGATCGTGTTGGCCAGAGCAGTTGTCGAATACCACGAACAGCACGCCCAGTAGTAGAAGCAGTATGTGGACGAGCATTATCCTGCTGAAACAGTACGTCACAATCCTGCTGAAGGAATTGCAGCAGAACGCGTCGAACGATCTGCTGCATGTGATTGGCACTGTTTAACGTATCCAGCATAAACTCCACTCATGAACGAGAATTGTAGCTCATTGCTCTGTACACATGATGCGAGGAGTTGGGCCCGTATGCCGGGAGCGAACACACTCTGGGAGATGACGCTCACAGTTCGACTCGCACACGTGAACGGACATCACTTGCGTGAGTGCAGAACTTGCCGTCATCGCCAAACACAGCAGAGTGCCATTCTCTTCTCCAAGCGACCCTTTCACGACACCGCACGAGACGTGTACGACGATGATGTCGCGGAAGAGGAAGCTTGGCCTGAGGCACACGTGCTCGTATTCCTGCTGCAAGTAGGCGGTTCCGAATGCTACGTGTTAACATCCCTGGTGCCACATTAGCTCTTGTCTCTGCTGTTGATGTGGTACGGCCTGCCAGCGCTGCCCTAACAGTGCGCTGGTCTTTACGTGCATCTGCACTACGCGGTCGTCCCGAACCTGGTCTACGAGTTTGTGCAACGCCAGACGTGGCGTGATTGTTTGGCCCGATAAGCCAACCTTTAAATTTAATAGAACTGTCAACCGCTACAACTGTGTGTACTGGGCCGATGAAAATTCCCAACATTGTGGTAGAGAAAGCAGTTAATTTTCCTGGGTCAACAGTGTGGTGCGGCGTGTCTGCAAGAGAACTCGTGAGGCCGTTATTCTTAGACGAAATGGTGACAGATGAAAGTTACCCTGCCATGTTGCAGGAAAACATTGTGCCAGCTGTTCACCAACTCTACCCACATGACGATTGCTTTCTCCAGCAGGACGATGTACCATCACACCACCATCGAGATGTGCTGCCGCTCCTGGATGAAACATTTGTTGGGAGGTGGATAGGCCGACGAGGAAGTGTTGAGTAACCACCCAGATCTGTAGATTTAACGCCATTAGATTTTTATCTGAGGGAGAATTCCGAAGAGCACTGTGTTCTCCACAAAGCCACGGACACTGGATGCCATGAAATACGCGATTGTGATCGCCTGTGAATTCACTTTCATGGGAACCGCAGCTACTGTTTGTCATTCTGTTCTACAACGTTGCAGACGATGTTTTCCTACTGGATGGACATTTTGAACATTTGTAACTGTTATTAACACCGCACATACCTAACGTTGTTCCCATAGCATCAAATACAAGCAGATCCATCAGATTATCTTTAATAGTTTCTCTGTTACTCCCATTCAAAGAGCGTAGGCATTAATTTGGGACATCTGGTATCACTCCACTTCGTAATAAATACATTACTGAATATAATTAAGTGCCAAATAAGTTGAAACGCGTTTTCTATTCTCAAAACTAAAAAAGAAATGGGGCAAAGTTATGATTTGTAAAATTATATTGCCGACTGTGCCACGAGTTCTGCGGGAGTTTGANTAAAAAAGAAATGGGGCAAAGTTATGATTTGTAAAATTATATTGCCGACTGTGCCACGAGTTCTGCGGGAGTTTGACAGGCATCAAAGTCACGTGAAGATTTGGTATAGATTCCAAGGCGGTAGATTTAAAGCCTGACCACATATTTTTCCTTTGACGATCCCTGGTGGCCGTGACAGTTAAGGCGCTAAGCTCATGTGCGCACTTAATAAAAAAAATCCTTGGTTTTAGGAAAAAATGCTGGTAAATTTTTTTTTTACAAAACTCCGTAAAATTTTCGACAATTTGCTTTTTCTGTAACCGACTTTCCGTAAATTTCACATAACCTTCCGTGAATTTACGGAACCTCTTCGTAAATTTTCCTAGTTACGTTTTTTGCACCCACGGTTCAAAAAAAGAGATTACGAAAAAAATTCTAATATTCGTTATGGGGGTGTTTTACTGCGTATAAAAAATATTTTATTCTTGAAGCGAGGTTTGAACACGAATAAAGATTTTATGATTCCACAATCCTTATCACTCACATATGACTTTCTTGTGGCAGTATGCAATACAAATATAAAAAATACCACGCGGATTTTTTTTTAGTTCCTATTTTACCTCTTACAGGTGCCCCCAGTATAAAAGCATGGCATAGTAGTACAAGTGAACAGAAGGAACAACCAGACTAATTTACAAAAGGCCTGGGAGATGGTAGACTGGGGACTTTTTTCACTATAAGGTCTACATTTGACAAGCAAACATAAATAAGTGCAAGAGAAGACTTGGAAGGGCTTTGGCTAAGAGGGTTATAAGTCCTCAATTTATTATTATTATAGGTGCCTGATGCTATTTTTTGATGTTTGAAGGGTTTGGTCCAAATGGCGTAGGTACAGAAGTGGGGAGGCCAGTCAGGGATGGAAGGTTGGAAGTCTCACCGAAGTCCACACAGCTTGAGGTCCCTTAAACCTGCTTAAAAAGAAATTGAGATTCCAAGCGGCCACAGTAGTGAAGAAGCATAAGAGATACGCAAATAAACAAAAATGAGATAAGTAAAAAGTGTTATACGTATATGGCAACGGTGAGAAGCACAACTACTTAAAAATTGCCAGAACACGAAAATATGTCTGGTTATTTTGCAGTTGGCGAGCATTTTTAGTGATTAATTTAAGTGAACCATTGTTTTCATTTCAGTTCTTAGGAAGTGGACACTGGCTGTCTGAAGGCAAGTCGAGTACATGAGGCATGTCACTGAGAGTAGTGAGATGGACTTACCAACACCACCACTAACAGAACCAAAATACACTTAACGTCTAAATCTTCAGATGTAACATCTCCATTGGCTTTGAAATGCCGTCTCATCAGTGCCGCTGCTGCGATACGATCTTCGCTTTCGGTTACACCGCCTATCGATATGAGACGCGAGAGAAGTCTTCTTGCGAGCTGTTCAGTTGTGAAATGTGTTCTGCATACTTCGCGTGAAGAGAAAAGCCGATGAGACATGCCAAAACCTGTAAAGCGACAATTTTTTTTTGCATGTTGTGCAACGGATTCCAGGCTTGCAGGTGTTGAAGGAACGGCAGATGCCTCTGGTGGATGAAAGACGCGTGGCGCTAACGGCATAAGTCTGACGGTCAGTTTTCGGGTAAACTTTCGCATTAAATGACGAACTTAAAAAAGAATTATCAAACCCCAGCTGCTGTGAAGATACATTTTATGTCGGTGAAGAGGTATAAACTAAAATTAAGATTTTTGTTTTCGTGATTTGGAGTTTTAAGAGATTTCTTGAGCTTCCACGAGCACATTCCCAAAATAACGATATTGAGATCGGCACTTAGAATTTAGGCGATCACGACAGAAGAATGATCATTTTCTCAGATTTCAGTAATGGGGTTGATGGTTTGAAAAAGACAAGAGTGCCGACCATGTATTTTCTGATTATTTGACGACTTTGTTGACGGCCACTTCGCAAAGAGCTTTATTAGATCAGAATTTCAGTATGGGAGTTTGCATTTGTGTCTCTATTATACATGTTTATAAGATTGCGGTATGGTAATGATAACGCTCGTTTCAATACTAAAGCATGTTTGCAGTACGTGTCGGATAAGTTTCACTTAGATGTGAGGTACGCATGAGGTATTTCTGAGGCATATTTAAAATTCAAGATAACACCCGTCAAACCAAAATGGCAGGATTACAGCAAAGGAAATTCAAGATAGCCCCCTGTTAATCACAACATGTCCTACTTACTATCCCGGGCTCACTTCAACCAAAATATTTTGCTTAGCATATGTATAGTTCGATTATTTTCATGTTTACAAAAGTGCGTGCAACCACACACATGCTAATTTTTTAATGATATTGTTACACGGTGTTAAGAATTTACGATAAGGCCGAAATGGAAGATCAGACAAACTGAGAAAAATATGGGAGTACTGTATCTAGATGAGAGCGAAATTCCTATGTTTTCGGCGTTTTCAAGCTTTCTCTGATTCACAGAAACCTCATACACCTTAACAGACTTACTGTTCTATTATAATGAGAATAAATTAAATGATTTAAATTGCAATACGCCTAACATCGGTAAACCTACATTCAACATGAGAGAATTTGAGCTTTTCGATACCTTTAGATTTCCGATTTGAAAACTTGAAACTCTTGGATCCAGGCTTACAATAAAGTTTTTTTTGTACGCAGTTCTACTAAAACAGATGTGCGTGGACATCTGTTACGAGCTATTTAATATACAATAACATTTTAAATAATAATATATGCAATGTTGTATATTTTAGTTTATATTGATGAAGAAAAAAAATAACTGAAACATTTTCAGCAAAATATAGTCATAATTAAACCGTAGGAAAAAAAAACTTAGAAAATGTTGCTAATAACCTTGGTAACAGGTATGAAATCGCCATCACATGTTTAACATTTAATTTAATTTTGAAGCAAAGAACTTTTTTCAATTACAGTTTATTGCTTGGGTAAATTAGTTGGAATCCACGATCAGCAGGGAAAACTGTCTAATCGGTGTTGATCGTATTTGTGAATGGTTCTTTTATCAGTAGTTGGTGAATTATTGTATTTACCCATTTGGTGTTTATAACGGCGCATGTTCACAGTTCAGATAANCTTTTATCAGTAGTTGGTGAATTATTGTATTTACCCATTTGGTGTTTATAACGGCGCATGTTCACAGTTCAGATAAATATGAAGACGAGGTAGCTTATACATTAAATTAAACCTACAATTATATTTCAAAATGCAATATACCCAAGCCTTATCNTATGAAGACGAGGTAGCTTATACATTAAATTAAACCTACAATTATATTTCAAAATGCAATATACCCAAGCCTTATCAAGGACTCGAACACAAAAATTTCGAAAGCATCATCTTGGCAACGAAGGCCACGAATGTGCCAGTAAATTTACAAATNAAGGACTCGAACACAAAAATTTCGAAAGCATCATCTTGGCAACGAAGGCCACGAATGTGCCAGTAAATTTACAAATTTTTTAAGTTAGTCTCGGTCTCATGGCCGCAATAATTTGCTATTAAATTTCAGAACAGACATTTTTCTAAGACATTCTGAATGAAAACATACAAAAATTTACCTTTTAAGAGTCAGTGAATGTAGAAGTTGAAGTAATCATTCCGTAAATTCCATAATCAGTACAGAGGTATATACACTTATTTATATTTACGTAAATGTTATTAATACAGGTATAACACTGCCGAAAAGGAAAGGAAATAACCCACATACTCTTATGTTATCAGTCGTATATATTTTTTTGGGTGAAAAAGGGAGGGGGGAGGTTCTATAGCACGATATTTAACNACTCTTATGTTATCAGTCGTATATATTTTTTTGGGTGAAAAAGGGAGGGGGGAGGTTCTATAGCACGATATTTAACATTTTATCTTACATACATTTCCCTTTTTTTTTAGGATAGGTAAAGCTCCAAAGAGGAATCATCGCAACAATTTATTTAATTGGGGAAAATTCTCTCATAAGCGATGATTTCCGGCAACACCAATTTTCTCGCAGCTCGACAAAAAAAAAAACTGACATATGGTAACTTTTAACGAACACTCTTTTTTCACATTACTAGTTTATTTCTCTGTTACACNAAAAAAAAAAACTGACATATGGTAACTTTTAACGAACACTCTTTTTTCACATTACTAGTTTATTTCTCTGTTACACGACGGAAGAATTACAGAAAACGAATGGCTGCAATTAAATATCATGATTAGTGCGTTACATCGGTATCCAGAAAGTGAAAGGGTGGAAGATCGTATTTCATTTGCCGGTGAGTGTCGAATGTGATTTCGTAACCACTTATCCAGTCGCTGAAAAGGAAAACGTGAGCTAAACATAAATTCTCGGAAAGTAACTTCTCCCGAGAATTCAATTTTCAGCTTGCACTTATTATTAGGCCCTATAACTTTCCACAAAACAATTACTAGCACTTATGTATTGCCATTACGCAGCGGATTCTAGTATTGTTGACTTCGTATGCTAGCAAATTGGCAATGTTCNCTAGCACTTATGTATTGCCATTACGCAGCGGATTCTAGTATTGTTGACTTCGTATGCTAGCAAATTGGCAATGTTCTAACTTTTTTTTCTTTCTTTTTTTTCGAAAACCGAGCGTAAAGTAAGACATGTTAACTGAATACTTTCAAGGTAAAAATATTCACATATGCGATTCTTGAATGCAGCGATATATTTCAATAGAAACGACTGCTGCTGAATGCTTTGCTGTGCCGATTTTTACTTTCAGTCACAGAGTAAAGGAAAATCTCAGCTCTAAGAAAATTAACTACGTTAGTACATAGTATACTATATTTTGATTATCAACTGAAGTCGTACGATATCCAGCTTTCAGTTCGATTGAGAGAGGTCAACGTGTGGAAATAAAAGGAAACCGTACGAAAACGAAACAACTATTATTCAGATTATTTATCTACAATTTTTACATATTCTGATATTACACGTGTAGATATTGAAGCACAGTGTGGTTTCACCATTTTACCCATGGTATACGTATCAAGAGCACAATTTTCTCTCCTGGTGGCTTTCGTTCCGTAAGTTGTTTTGGAATTACGTGGGACAAGTGCATAACGTGTTCTGTCCAGTTAACTTAACCATATGAGGCTCTACTTGTGTCTTCTCTGATGCAGCGTTTCACGGATCTCGAAAACTTCCATTCTAATATCTCAACTTCAGCTTTTTTCCCCCCGTCGAAAGCGTATAAAATTTAATCTTTGTGTCTTTTCTCACCTTTCCTCTCGGAATTCTTCCTACTTCACCTCATATTCTCCGTCAGATATTAATCTTGTCTGTAGATATCCTTGTTCATCTCGTACGTCATATCAAAGTCCTAGATGTCTCACGAGTGGGNTATATATATATATATATATATATATATATGAGAGTATGTCATGTTTATTTGTACTTGCAATAACTCTGGTGTTCCTGTACAGACATCGGACAGTTTTGAATTATATGTATGAGGTATCCTCTTATAGTCATGACAGATAATTAGTTTATCATACCAGACATGATCAAAAGCTCTGTCACAGTCTGTGAAGCCTTAGAGTGTAAGTAAGTTAAGTTATCTTCTTTAAAGTATAACCATTTTTATGTACGTTACTGCCAGAGTTATGATTTGTCTTTACAGAAGACAGTTAATTCTTTCATTAAGACTATATTCGNTTTAAAGTATAACCATTTTTATGTACGTTACTGCCAGAGTTATGATTTGTCTTTACAGAAGACAGTTAATTCTTTCATTAAGACTATATTCGATACTTTAAAACTTCTCATAACTAAAAAATTTATAAGCGGAATTAAACAGTTTGATTTCTTGTGTTTTTCTGTTTACCCCTCTTGAATAGAAAGATTGCCTTTTGAAATCTCATATTGTTGTGTCTCATCAGTTATTTGTAATGCCTGATCTTTCTTCCCCTCCTCTAAAATTCAAATTCGATACATTTTTTTCTCTCTTTCTTACGCTTATGTGTTTAANCCTGATCTTTCTTCCCCTCCTCTAAAATTCAAATTCGATACATTTTTTTCTCTCTTTCTTACGCTTATGTGTTTAACTAAATTACAGGCTATTTTCTGCCTTCTATGCATGTCATTCCGATACTAAAATTGCACCATTAAGCCTCGTATGTCTTTATTCTGTCTCTCACTTTATGGTGCCTTTCTCTGAATTGTTTCGATTTATTTGCAAATGTTTTGTGTAGATTTTGTTTTGGTCAGTGGATTCTTTCATCTTTCCGCCCCCCCCCCTCCCCCACATTTCGACTCACCTTTATCAACATTATACTCTCGTGGCAAACACTTTAGTAGCTACTTCCACAGTAGCTTCCTTGCTATAATTCCGTTCTTTGTTCATATCTTCCTTTGTTGGTGTTTGTTTGAGTATGTGTCGGTACATATAGGGTATAGAGTGTGTTACTTTTTATGAAGTAAATTCATTTTATAAACGATTTAATTAAATTTCCGTCTTTCATTTTTTATTTCCTCCTTTTTCCATTCTGGATGTCATAAGAAAGCACACCTANGATTTAATTAAATTTCCGTCTTTCATTTTTTATTTCCTCCTTTTTCCATTCTGGATGTCATAAGAAAGCACACCTACGTAATTAAAAGCAACATCACCCTACGATTCAATAAAAACCAATAGAGCAAGGTGCGAACAAAACTGAAGAAGCCAGATGGCTGGCTAAAGAGGCAAAGGTTTGGTACTCCAAATTGGGTGTTTTGCAGCAAAACTGTAGAGCCCACGTGCAAACATGTGTAAAATGCAGGTAGTCTCAGCTGCCTTACACGTCCAGGTCTATTCTCATCTACATTCTATAATGTACGATATTAATCGGATTACAGGTGTTGAATAGATAAAACATTTCAGGGGATATAAAATTTAACATTTTTGCTCAATGATTCTATGCCAGGAAACTCCAAGTTTTGATGTTGGCAGCCGTCAAAATTTTTAGTGTATACGAATGATACATGCCAAAAAAAATACAAAGCCTGTTTCGATGTCATCGCTATCACAAAATTATTCCATAAAATTATTGGAGTTATTATTTTNAAAAAAAATACAAAGCCTGTTTCGATGTCATCGCTATCACAAAATTATTCCATAAAATTATTGGAGTTATTATTTTCCATTAACTATATTCGTGATGAAGGATTATTAGGTTTTTTTCATAACGAATTAGTAACTAGAATTTCAAAGTTATCGGAAAATATCTCTTTGCTTTTTCACCGTAAACACCAGCCGTTTTCTAAAAATTCGTTCCTCAATTTCGAAACCCAGAATGCAATGCCGAGTAAATGGACAACACGCTCAACTCTAGGTACAATAAGTTGCCGCACTGTAAGTAACACCAGTTTCCTAGGGAAGGTACATGCATCTCTGTGAAACAGTCGTTGAGATATGCTTCAATTTACAATTAATATTAAAAAATTTCCAATAAAAATGCATCTTTCGGTATTTAGTTTTCCTAAATGGAGACACGATAGAGTTGAAGAAATTACGACTGTCCTCAAACGCCATTAACCCCTTGATGTATGTATTAATTTTTCCTTTCAGGCATTGCAAAAGGAAGGGGAAAAAAAATTGACGTGAGAAGTACTTAAGAATTCCTTGCAATACCTGAGATTTTGTAACCCATGGAAAAGGATTCAGTAGATCCATTACACAAGAAACCGCCAATTATAAAATAGTTAGTGTGTTAGCGCTAACCAACAGCATTGTCCAGCGGGAGGTGATTCCCGCACTGGCGCTACCTTCTGGGCTTGTACAGAACCAACCACCTATTCTGCAACACGTCAAACGTGAACGAGCATACCCGGGGTAACATGTTAGGGGATTAACGGAAAACCCCCGAAGGAAGGGAGGTCTTTACTTGTACGGTCCGTGTATCGTACCCAAAAAATCACTGACAAGTTTGTGGCCATTTGGAAGTAATAGCATCCGCAGCACAGTTAAAATAAAACTTGACGGGTCACCAACAAAAATGGGGTTTCAAAGAAACGCGTCAAAATTTTGGTTGCCAAATTGGAATAGTTTTTTTTTTTTTAGCCTACGCGGTCGTTGTAGATGTTCGTTCAATTAAACGTTATCTAAAGATTCAGTATTCCATATTTAGTGCTTTCTGTAATTTCTGTAATATTTGCAGTAAACTACACTGTAAAAACTGAGGGGAAATTCCCTTACGGGAAGCAAATTACCCTTACACGTAAAATAAAATTACAATAAATAGGAGATAAATTTAAAAAATATATATTATTCGCTGATCTTACGACAAAAAAGTGTTGGAAATTACATGCCACGTAAAGGAATATTCCTATAGCTGTATGGGAAAAATTACAATCCACATGACAATGACAAGGGAAAAATGATTATATCTTTACGCATTGACCCCCATAGAAACCCTTGAAAATGGATAATCTGAAAAACAACATCGTAAATCATTAATTGTGGCGGAGGTCGTGCACGAAGCTACGTAGCTGGTAGTCACGGGCCAACGTGCTAACCTCTACGCCGCACTGATTCCATATGCATAGTAAGGTTTTTTTATTGTGAATGTAGTGTAAATATATTCTCAACTGCAATATACTGGGCGTGAGTTATAGTTATCCTACTGAACAAAGCACTCAAAACAGTATCCTTCCACGTAACCTCCAAGCGATAGATTTCAAATGACAAGTTATTCTGCTGAACATTTTTCTCGTTATCTCGAGCATTCCGCAGAAAACACCTAATTTTAAATATGTAAACGCAACTGAAAAGTAATAAGACGCTCTAAAAGTTTTCTTTAACAATCTGAAATTTTTTGAACTCGTTTTATTAAGTATTTAGTTTTAACAAAATTATTGATAATTTATGTGCGCTGTAACACAAAGTCTCTATGGAATTTATTTTTTAGGTTACATTACTGCGTTGCAGAAAATGTATACCACCGTCTTTAAGTTATTCCCTAAATTGGAAAAAAAAAGTCATTCGAGTTAAATTTAATATGTAAGAAAACTATTCATATCCATTCCAATGGAGAGTTGAACATGCGAATAAAAAATACAAAATTTCCAGTACCAGCAAAGCTGAAACACTACCGTTGGGCCATCTGAGCATATTAGAAGTTCCTTAGAAAGTCTTATACTGCATTATATTGGATAATTTACATTTGTAAATATTTTATATTTGCATTTTATAGACCTTCTCTTTAAAACTAACACGTCTTACTTAATTTTATGCCTGCCTAAACAAATATTAATCCTACAAGATTTTTAACATGGCGTCTTATTTCATAGCAGACCTTCCATCGAGCTACTGAACCAAAACCGTCAGCGCACGTCGTGGAATAATTTTCCCACATTTTTTCCTGTTAATTATGTAAGTGAAATTGACTTAAATTGTGATTGGGTCCATGCTAGTGAATATATTTCGCACGGCGGAAGGATACAGCACGGGAGGAAAAGTAGGCCCTAAGAAGGCTGTCAACATTGCTCAATTCACCGCGGACAACATATGCTTTGAATAATTATTACTTCATTTTCGTTGGCCCGTGGATATCCTGTCAGATACACGTGTAATTTTCGATTTGGTTCCAATAGGGACACAAACATTTAAGTGGTCAAGTTGTGCCTCATTCTGAAAACGTCGAGTGCCAATTAAGTAGCTATAATTTACAGTATTAATGTAAAGTGACCGGAAGAGTTGATGCGGCAGGTAGGGAATAATTAAAGACAGATTGAAGGTTTCACGGCGTTTTATTACGCTCGTAAAGGCTCAAATATAACCCGGTATTTTGATTATATAGAACAACGAAAAATTTGATTACAGACTCGGTGGTCGTCAGTCATGCACAGCGGTTCGGCTTCTTCGCCTCGTGAGCAGGAAGGTTTATTTGGGTCAACGAAACGGCTATCGAAATATCATTCAATNGAAGGTTTATTTGGGTCAACGAAACGGCTATCGAAATATCATTCAATGCAATTATTTTAACGAAACACATTTTCTGTGTTTAACTGGCGCCAGTCAAACAAAATTGTGTGGTCTCTAACAACTTTATATTGTCAAGAGTTGTGATCAAGGTCACTNATGCAATTATTTTAACGAAACACATTTTCTGTGTTTAACTGGCGCCAGTCAAACAAAATTGTGTGGTCTCTAACAACATTATATTGTCAGAGTTGTGATCATTGTCACCNAACACATTTTCTGTGTTTAACTGGCGCCAGTCAAACAAAATTGTGTGGTCTCTAACAACTTTATATTGTCAAGAGTTGTGATCAAGGTCACTAAGGGTCTAGGAAAGGAAAGAGGGCGTCGGAGAAAGTAAAATGTTTTCTTGAATTTGTAGACGCAGTCTTTGCTGTAGCACTGATATAGTCTAATAGAATAACAATATATAAGGTCTTTGTCGTTACACAACTGATGCGTACGTTGTATATGTTGTTCACGGTTACTTCCAACTTTTCTGAAGCCCTGATAAAGTTCTCTACTTCCAGGATATTCCTCTACCTCATGCAGACAAAGCTTAAAACCGAGTCTAGAAAATTACACCAAACGAATAACGAACCGGATTCGCGCGCGCTCAGTGTAATATTATTTCGCTTAACAACAATTCCTTACTAGGCGTTACAAACACGGTTTTTCTTCCCTACTTTTATTCATACTAATTATAAATTAAATACTATAATTTATAGATAGAATATAAGTAAAAGTTCAATTTAACGACCACATAAGGTACTTTTATGTTAACACATGTATAAAACGCCTGTAATCGTGATATGTTTAGGAAAGAGACTAACACATCATACATAGGGTGATTTTTCTAAAGGTTTAATTAAAAAAAGGGTAAAGGAACTACGAATAGACTATACGTATATAGTATTGCATTGCCTATACTTACTCAAGAAAAGTGTGTTCACCGTTGCCGCCCGCACCTGTGCTGTCCAGGAAGCTATAGAAGAGGACACTTGAGCTGCAGAAGCANAAGTGTGTTCACCGTTGCCGCCCGCACCTGTGCTGTCCAGGAAGCTATAGAAGAGGACACTTGAGCTGCAGAAGCAGGACAATGAGGGACGGAAATATAGAAGCATTCGCTTTACGACATCGTAGCGGTAAAAAATGCATACCGTCATGCAAGACAAATATATCGACCTAACGCGGGGAAGTAACGAAATCTTATTCGCCACTCTGGCCTACCATAGCTGTACCGCCAAGTCAAGGCGAGTGCGAGGGTAGTTCCGTGAAAGGAAGGGGTGGGGGGCGTGGAAGGAAGGGGTGGCTTTGCCCGATT
>NQII01010138.1:31388-41490 GCA_002778355.1 Clitarchus hookeri | reverse complement strand
TGTAAGAATCAGCAAATTCTTATAATATTCACTTTTTAAAATAATTTCACTGTTTTACTCGATTGAAGCATGAATAAAGTGGCCAGGTCCATGCCAACAATAGTTTTACATTAAACGGAAGAATAAAAGTAGATCTTAAATACACAGATATAAAAATATATAAAATGACAGGAATTCAAGTAGTCTCAGTGTAGTATTTGTCGACACGCATGCGCGCGCACACACACAAAGGACGACACATTTTCCACGAGGTTGCANTAGATCTTAAATACACAGATATAAAAATATATAAAATGACAGGAATTCAAGTAGTCTCAGTGTAGTATTTGTCGACACGCATGCGCGCGCACACACACAAAGGACGACACATTTTCCACGAGGTTGCAGGTCGTGACGTTTCGCTGGCTAGGCCAGCTTCATCAGGCGGCAGGTTGTAGAATAGTACGGTAGTAGGAAAAAGTTTCTTCGTTTAACAATAATTGAGAATGGTACAACGAGCAAGTGTCCTACAACTCGCCACCTGATGAGGCTGGCCTATCCAGCGAAACGTCGTAATCGCACAACCAGTGGGAAATGTGTCGTCCTTTGTGTGTGTGTGTGTGTGCCTGTCAAAAAGTACTGCACTGCGAGTATTTGAATTCCTGTCCTTTTATTTACTTTTGGTAGCCTAGCGGCTTACTTGCAACCTTAACTAATGTGTAGATGTAAGCTTAATTGTGATTGAACCTACGAAGCAGGGCTTACAAAAAAGCCCAGGTCACTGTGAACAACTTATATCACAATAAAATCCCATGTTACGAGAAAACTACCCAAGGTAATGTAATGAGAAACTGATGCTATGTATTGTAATGTGTTTCCAGAAGGATCAAAACTTGTGTGGGTCAGTTCCAAACAAGAAAGCGCCAGTACCTCCCTTGGTCACCACTACAATCCAAAATAAGGTGTTATAATGAACATCCTGTATCGTAACTAATTAAGTCTACGGTAACACCAGATTTGAGTAACACACAGACTTATGACTTAATCAAGCAACCACCAACATCAACTTTAGAAGTTGGGGGAAAAAGAACCATACCAAAAAAAATATTTTTGTGGTTTTTTTTTTTTTTTAATTTCTAAAATGTAATTTTTCTTAACACAAACGCACATATTAAACTAACTAGGCAATAAAGTGCTTTACCAACCTTAATGTTAAGATTTGGAGCAGGTGCAATCTCTACCACCTTCTGGTGCCGCCTCTGCACGGAACAGTCCCTCTCGTACAAATGGACAACATTTCCTGCGCGATCACCCAGCAGCTGAACCTCGATGTGACGCGGTCGCTCTATAAACTTCTCTATGNAAAAGAACCATACCAAAAAAAATATTTTTGTGGTTTTTTTTTTTTTTTAATTTCTAAAATGTAATTTTTCTTAACATAAACGCACATATTAAACTAACTAGGCAATAAAGTGCTTTACCAACCTTAATGTTAAGATTTGGAGCAGGTGCAATCTCTACCACCTTCTGGTGCCGCCTCTGCACGGAACAGTCCCTCTCGTACAAGNCTAGGCAATAAAGTGCTTTACCAACCTTAATGTTAAGATTTGGAGCAGGTGCAATCTCTACCACCTTCTGGTGCCGCCTCTGCACGGAACAGTCCCTCTCGTACAAATGGACAACATTTCCTGCGCGATCACCCAGCAGCTGAACCTCGATGTGACGCGGTCGCTCTATAAACTTCTCTATGAACATGGCACCATCACCAAAAGCTGCCGCTGCTTCCGAACTCGCTCGTTTGAAATTTTCTTCAACTTCCTGCTCCGAACAAGAACAAATTATATTAATTATTTAACTAACTACTTCGAACAGGATATGTGTCCTACTATTAACATGGGCATAAAAATTAAATACAATTTGACGAGGCATTTCCCTAAACTTTAATCCATAATGCATTTTTTTTCTTGTGCTGTAACAATGGTGTAAAACCAACCATAACAAATTTGGAATGCACATGAACGTGATTCTGTACTAGAATTTACAATATATTACATCAAATAAGTTTTCGTATACGTTTCAGTTAAGGACGTTCAAGTGCCCAAAATTACTTTCTATATTTTTAGGGTATTTTATAATTCTGTTTTATTACATCAAATAAGTATTTTGATAAGCATAGGAAAAACAATGAAAATTAATTTACAAAAATGAAGCATAATTATTTTATTTGGCAACAATTCTTATTAACTGCTGATATCATTAGAATAAGATAAATAAATTTCATGAAAATTCTTCATTCCGTTTGGCTGTAATTTTATTTTAAGTTTTACAATAAGATTTAAATTTGAAATAGCTAGAAGTTAAATGCCAATCGCAGGCAAACAATATGCCAGACTTTACAGAAATTTCTTCGTGGTGTTCCTAAGACTTCAAGAAACACTTCAGCCGAAATCAAACATTGTGCTTGTATAACTTTTTGAAATTTGTTTTGCACAATGTTTAATGTTAAAATGCTTATAATTCTCCCAAAAAGAGTATGCAAGAGGTTATTTTGAACTGATATGGCATTTTTATTAAATTTTTATTTGTATTGCATCACAAATTCGTTAAATATCGTAAAAACACAGAAAAAGATTTTAGTCACTTTAGCAGCCTTAAAACTTACTGAAAACATCAGATAGTCAAACTTAAACTCCCAGACAACCAACCATTAGGACATAAAACTTTTGCAATGATATGTAACAATCCAAGACAAATGCATTCCTTATACGCTGAGCATTTCAGCACAAACTGATTGGCAAAAGGTGATTATACTTTTATAGTTATTTACCTGGTCAGTAACAACAAGAGCTAGTTGAAGACATTCATTCCACCTCATCAGCCCACGTAACGTGTGTTATGATGTATCAAGCAGTAACCCAAATTCAAACTCAGGCCAGCAGGATACCAAACTTTGATCCGAGAGACTTATACCTCAATAGCTGGCTACCACATGTTGGTACCCCTGCAGTAGGTACACAGAAAGTAAAATTGAAAAAGTTTGAGGCCCCATGGTGCGACAATGAAACATGCTGGGATTCCCATATGCGTGCGAGCACACTCCCTCTCGCTTCTTGCTCAACCCTAGTGGAAAGGAATGCAAGGTGTGGGTGGACAGCAAAGTGGGGATATAGGCTGTTCATGGTAAAGTGAGCACTTTTGAACGCCCTCTCCTTTGGAATAATGGTCAAATATATTTAATTGTAGCCTTAGACGTTAACTTCCGAGTGTGGTGGAATATACACACTGTGTTAATTACTTACATGGCAATATTTATTTTAAAAGGTTGTTAAAGGATAAAAAATGGCTGAAAGGAAAAGTAGCTAGTGCCTCAAAAGTGCTCACTTTACTGCGAACAGTCTATAGTAGTCGATCAGTGGAGTGGAGTGATTTGGGCAGCTCTTAACAACAGGGTCTTGACGGCCAATGATGGTGGTGAAAGGAGGTAGATGCGGAGCAGTGCCAGAATGTAGGGGCGGGGGAAACGGAAGATCCCCGAGAAAACCTGCCGACCAGTGGCATCGTCCGGCACAATTCCAACATGCAAAAATCTGGGAGCAACCCTGCCAGGAATCGAACCCAGTTCACCTTTGTGGGAGGTGAGCACACTAGCCACGACAGTCAGTCAGAAATCAAGAGCAGTTGAGAAACACTAAATAGCAGTTTTACGCATGCATTACTATGGGACTGTATGTTCTGTGATAAATCTGTGCACGCTGCATTAGGCAGCACAGTGATTGGCCCTGTACTACTGCAGTCTTAGGGAAGCTCCAGGGACAGCTCGGCAGTCTGCCACACAGAGTAAGGATAGCAGTCCAGTGCCTTCACTCGGGTATTACCTTNGACAGCTCGGCAGTCTGCCACACAGAGTAAGGATAGCAGTCCAGTGCCTTCACTCGGGTATTACCTTTGTGGTGCATACAGGAAATGTCTCCAACGTTGCTGGACATAACTTACTTCCCTATGCAACGGCATCAACACTGGAGATGGCAGTCTGAGGTGAAATTTTCCATAGCATTTAATCAGCTTCAATCTGTATTTCGCCATTCACTTTTACGCAGTCTGTAACCAACATCAGGCGTCGTGGTTCTCAAACTGAATAATTCGATTTGCCTAGAAATATAGCTTCATTATTTCTCCACACGTGGGGAGACCCATTCAACTGAAATTATTGCTCAAGTNTGATTTGCCTAGAAATATAGCTTCATTATTTCTCCACACGTGGGGAGACCCATTCAACTGAAATTATTGCTCAAGTCTTCAGCAATAATGGTGTTTAACTTTGCTTGTCCCTGGAAGGAATCTGGATCTATACTTCAATGTCTGTAAACCCCCCCATCCCCCTCTTCGCTCTTCCCTCTTAACAATGTATTTCACTTTACATACTTTATTTCAATAACATTTTTCCATTATTTAAGAGAAAGCAAGCATTAAAAAAATGCTGAACACACTAATTTAAGTCTGGAGGTATTAGAGTTCAACAATAAACTATACGAGTTTCAATCAACTTTGTGAATAAATCTTGTGCAGACTGAGCCACACAGAACACCAATTTCTTATACGAGTATATGTATGTACGTATATATGTGTATATACATGTTTATTCATTAATATCCACTGATGAACACAGTGAAATCTCATTACACATAACACAAACATGCACTCCGGTGCATGTTTTTANTCATTAATATCCACTGATGAACACAGTGAAATCTCATTACACATAACACAAACATGCACTCCGGTGCATGTTTTTATGATTACTATAGTGTTTTCCTTCCACTTCGATCGCACTTCATTCTTCATGCATGTGGTTGGCATAGGACCTCCACTTCCGATGGCAATTCGCCAGTCTCTCGTTGGAGCTCGAACTGGACTGGTGCGGGCCGTGTGGCCTGCGGGGTCTGAACTTTGCTTACACTGATCTGTTAATTCTGTCTGCTTATTAACATTCAAAACCTTTTTTTTTTATTTTCCCCCACAGCCAGTCTGGCCCTTCTGTTGACTCCAAGGGCCCTTAAATAATAATAATATTGCCTTAGGGCCTTTTTCTTGTATGTGACTTAGTGTTCCTACCTCGGACTGGTTCAGACGAAGCCTCAAGTAAGTGCCGCACCACTTTTGTATTGTTCAGTAATATTTATTTTCAGTTTGTGTAGCACCCTGTGCATTTCAGTGTCAGAATAATGTGTAATAAATGCTGGATGGATCTAGATTTAACGTGCACATGGTCACTCTTATTTCCTACATTTAAGTGATCAGCCTCCCTGTACTTGCATCTGGCGTGCTCCGTGGCCTACAGCGGAGCAGATGAATATGTACCGGCGTTAAGTATTTGCTACATGGCAACATAACAGCCCTGGTAAATGTTTCTGCTTACTGCGTGGCTGTGTGCAAAATCATAGCTCGACACTCTGGGACTACATCTGCACCTTTACTTTCATCTACCGCCTTACCAATTAACGCTGATGACAACTTGCTTACTGATTAATGTATTGATTCACCCAAGCATGTGCTTGCCCACTAATTCACATGCTCCACAAATTTATTAATTAATGTACGTATCCATCTCCCCCTCCATCCAGTCCCAAACTTCCTCTTTCTCTGCTTTGAGGTCTCGTGTGTGTTCATTTACTCTTTCTCTGCAGGAAATTTTTTCCATACATATTAAGAGATAAAAACAGGTTTTTGCATGGAATGTAAAGATATTATCTGACAAACAAGACATAATTATGTACATAAACTATAATGATTTAACAGCAGGAAACAACAGTGTACACATGGGCTAGTGTAGCCATAGAAAAAGTGGTGAAATGTACACAACTATAACCCTGAGATTGTAAAGCATGACTGCACATATGCATAATTGCATACGTAATTGCATGCACATGCATAATTGCATACATAATTGCATGCACATGCATAAGTGCATGCACATATGTATGCATGTGCATAAGTGCATGTACATATGTATATATATATGCATAAGTGCATGCACATATGCATGCATCAAGCTGACACACAGTAACACACACATATGTGGAAAAATGGGACACTTAAGTTAAAGATTACATGTAATAATTCAAATATTCCATAAGTTACATATAGATACAGAAATACTAGGAGAAATTTCCATTTACACACAAATATAAAATGTTCAAAAGGCAAAAAATTTTAAAATGTAATAGGAAGAGCACAAGCTAAACAAAACTATTTATAGATACAAGATAACACTTGTAGCAGAAACTTTCATGATAATTCTACGATGTCAAAAACCAAAAGTGCCTGAAAAAGGGAACTAAACTTTAAAATATTTACAACAAACAAGCCAGTCCGCACAACTGAAAAAAAAAATATATGCCCCAATATTCTCATTTTCATAGGTTGATTGACTGACCGAAACCAATATTTCAACACTTGTAGAAACTTGCCTCCATTTTCCGTACAACTCTCATCCCCCGACCGCCACCTCCATAGGCAGCTTTGAATATGACTGGGAGACCGTGTTTCAGACAAAACTCCATGGCATCTTCGGACGTTGTGATTGGACCTGGCGTCCCTGGCACCACAGCTACACCTGAAAAAGTAAAAAATTAAATAATGAGTTTAATGATTAACTCAAGTGACAATAAGCTCTCAATACTGCACACTATAGTGGAATTATGCCAATTAGGTTCAAGGATGACAATGGACACAATCTGTTTTAAAGGTTTTAAGTTTAAAGCCTGGCAGTGAAAGAATAGCAGGTAACAAATACTAACTAAAGTTATGCAATTTAGTTTACAACAAATTATTTTTTAATGTGAATAATAATTGTGAAAGTAAAGATTGCTTTAGACAAATAAAACAAAAATCTGCAAACACAAAAAATTTTAATAAATCGATGTGTAATGGTTTTTAAAAAGTAGTTACAGTTTTCAGGGTTTAGCCTAGCTTAAAAAGGTAAAATTTGTAGGGAAGATTCTAACAGCAGTAAAAAACATCACTAATCTTCAATAGCAGTTCTAAAAGGTGTGAGATCTTAATAGCAGATGCAAACACACACACACACACACTTCTCACCTCGTTCAGATAAGCAACACTAGTTGCAACTTGCCTGCATCGATAGCCGCCTGCCTGGCAGCAACTTTGTCCCCCATCTGCTGCACGACTTTGGGCGATGGACCTATGAACCTGAGACCAGCACCCAAACACGCGTGTGCAAAGTCTGCCCGTTCCGATAGAAAGCCGTAGCCTGGATGGATAGCATCCACATCGTACTCCTGCCAACATATATACAGGATAACTGTGTCATACCAAAGAGTATAAAGAAACAATACCTTGAAAGATGTGAAAATAAAATCTTTACCTCAGAGGTAAAGTGTCTCAACGTAATTCACTTAAACTGGAGTTACATACAATCCCTCTCTAAACTACAGAAATGCTGCACAGTCCTATTAAAACCACTGGAACTTCTAACAGAACCATGCTGATTATGTAGTCAACATATCTGTAAATTCCTCTACATTATAGGCAAATATCAAAAACCACAATAATTTTTTGTAGTTACTATTATCTATATCTCTTGCACTACAAACAAATGCCTTAGGGAGAAGTAGAGAGAAAAGGGGAGAAGTAGAAGCAGAGAGAAAAGGGGAGAAGTAGAGAGAGAGAGAGATAGAGGAAGTAGAGAGAGAGAGAGATAGAGGAAGTAGAGAGAGAGAGAGATAGAGGAAGTAGAGAGAGAGAGAGATAGAGGAAGTAGAGAGAGAGAGAGATAGAGGAAGTAGAGAGAGAGAGAGATAGAGGAAGTAGAGAGAGAGAGAGATAGAGGAAGTAGAGAGAGAGAGAGAGATAGAGGAAGTAGAGAGAGAAATAGATAGAGGAAGTAGAGAGAGATAGAGGAAGAAGAGAGAGAGATAGAGGAAGAAGAGAGAGAGAGAGAAAGTAGAGAGAGAGAAAGGGAGAAGTAGAGAAAGGAAGGACAGGGAAAGCAGTAGTGAAATTTGGAATAATTTATGTGACTGGATGCTTTCCCCTCTACCATTTTTAATGACTCAAAAAGGGTGCTTCAGTTGACATTGCGATTCTGGCATACATCAGTTGTAGTGATTTTTGCCTTTGCTAATAAAAGAATTGTTCAGCCCTCTCTTATAAGAGAGAAAAGTGTGATTACTGCTTAACTTACTCATTTGTACTCTGTTGCTGTTATTGTTACCCCAACATGTAAAGTTTGTCATGATGATTTAGGATGCCTCATGGGTTGAGATGAAGTTATTCCTGATCTCTTAACTATTTACGTGGTGGTGTGTAAACATGTTAATTATGTGAAGATTATACATCTACCGGAGGTACAGTTGCTCCGTGTCTCCCACTAGCTCTACCCAAAACCAGGTCTCTGCTATGTTCACACCACTTAAACCCTCATGTGGTCCTGGAGTACTCTTGGTGAGGTGTACAATTTTTATAGCTTGGTTTTTTTTGGTTAAAGTACTAAGGCCTAGGTCAGACATGTGTATTCGAACAGCTGAAAGCACACTGCCCCACCAAACCCAGGAAGGTCAGCTAAAGACAGNTCTAGGTCAGACATGTGTATTCGAACAGCTGAAAGCACACTGCCCCACCAAACCCAGGAAGGTCAGCTAAAGACAGCAAGTATTAAGAGCTTCTCGGCAGCTATGTGGGGAAAGAAAGATCTACAAGAAGTCTGACTCCAGTCTGCATCCAGCAAAGTGAAAACAACTCCTCCTGCATCAATTGTTCACATAATCTTCTTCTTAATCATCATCATCATCTAAATTAATTAGAATCCTAATTTTGAATGGAAGACCTACAACCCCTTCAATAAATTACTTTAATTCGCTCAGACTAATATTACATTTGAATATTTAAAAACATTTGTTTTTAGTGGGAAGGAACTGAATAGCAAGGAAGAAAATTATTCCGTAATAACCGAGTTTGCTTTGTAATTAAGGAGACTTGAAAGCGTATAATTAGTAGCATGCGACACTCAGAGTACACTTTGCAGATGGGCTGCCTTGTGTATGCAGATGGGCTGCCATGTGTATGCACATGTGCAAACGTATCTGAACTTTTTAGTGCACTTATCAGACCACTTAAAAGCGAAATGTCTACAGTAATCCTGCAACAAATAACGAACATCACACAAAATTTAAATTTCACTTCATTGACAACTAGACATCGCAAGAATTTAAGACATCAACAACGTGTAAAAATAGCGAACGAGTTTTCGGAAATATTGCGCAGCACTTCCCGAAAATTCTTACCATCATCGTGTAATAGGGGCAGTGATATTTCGCGAAAAGATTTTGAGAAAAGATACTGTCCAAAGCACTGTAGGGCCGTCCAGCTTCTTTGATTGGCTAAAAAAAATGTTCTGGCCCATGTTAACCATTTGTGCACGAATCATGAAGGTTCAGTGTCGAGAGTTACTTAGTCCTGAGTGGCTTGGTCAATGACGGACACGGCACCAGCAGCCAATGGAGATGCAACAACAGCTGAGATGTGTATATAGTATTGAAGTCTACTGTGTGCTCTGATTTTTACGCGAAAAGTCACTGGCCCTATCATGTAGTTATTCTTACACAGCTAAAATTAACGGAATGTCTGTTACCTTGGCGACTCGAATAATCTCTGGAATGTTGAGGTAGGCTTGCACTGGTGGAAGTCCTTTGCCGACAATATAGGACTCGTCAGCTTTCTGCCGGTGCATGTGCATCTTGTCTTGCTCGGAGTAGATCGCCACAGACTTGATGCCAAGTTCTGTGCATGCTCGGAACACACGGATGGCAATTTCACCTAGAAAAAAAATCTCCAGCATTATACGTATATACTGTTATTCACCAATTACGCCTATGAAATAAAATCAATTTAAGTACAACCTCTGAATCGAGATACTCTAATTTTTTAAGTGCCATTTTTTACATTTTTTAAAAGTGTTTTATTAAAACCACGAACAGGTACAATAATAATGAAACACAGGAATACAAACTGGAACAGTTAACATAAACAACATGCCAGCGTATAATATATACACTATTCTGTGAAAAGGATTTTGAGTAACAAAAAAAAAAAAAAAAAAAAAAAA
>NQII01010138.1:10283-28949 GCA_002778355.1 Clitarchus hookeri | reverse complement strand
GGGGGGGGGGGGGGGGGGGGGGGGGGGGAAGCAAATCAACATGAACATCCGAAAGATGGAATTCAGTTAGCCAACTCAAGCATTTGGCTATATACGTAGGTGAACCCCACATTCATATAAATATTTCACAAATATATCTGTGTAAACTATACTCTGATCAACTTCAACAATAGTATGATTTTAATCGTCGTGCATCTTAGGGTGTCTGCGAATCACATCCATTTAATTTCTGAGTAACGTTCTGTAATTTTAATTGGCCTAGCCAAATTAGACAATTTTCTTCTCACAAAGACCCTCAGCCAGTATAGACTGTTAACAGTTACTTGAGTACTATTGAAATCAACCTTTGAAAAATGTTACTGCCCCTACCTACATACATTGTAACAGGCACACTGATAGGCATGCGCCGGGTAAAGTTGGTAACGACGGGGGAAAAGTAGTTCCATGTCTTAACGTCGAACTAAGAGTTCTGGGAAAAGTCTTGTGAATACTGAAATTACTTATTTTACTGTGTGTTTTTTTAATGCATGTAAGTGTAAAACTTAGCAAATGAATAGTGTTTAATTTTCTATCATTTTACAGTTTCACTTTACCGATGCACGAATAAAGTAATAAGGCCCATAGCAATGTTAATTTTACGCATGGTGGAAGAACACACAACGTGCATACAAGTAGATCTTACGCCGGGCTTTAAAATTACTCAGTTTACTGTGAAAAGCTTATAACAGAAGGAAAGCTACAGTATGCAGGAAGCACAGTGAAGCCTAACCTGCGCGGAGGACTTGGCAAAAATAATCAGGCGAGGAGCCGCACCATGGAACGTTTTGAGATTGGGAACGCGTGGTCCGCGAAGCCAGCGAAAGGAGATATGGGCGCAAACATGTCTCGCACGAACAGACGTGTCCTTACTGATTACGTGGATTATTGACATTGCGTGTGTACGCTGTTAACGGGTAGTACTGCACAGGACCACTCCATTGGCGAACCGGTGTTAACGCAGCCAATCAGTTTGTAGCACACAAGAGTCGCTGAAAGTGGCGGCCACCGATCTCTACGCGAGCATGACAACGTCGAACGAGAGTCTGTCCCAATCTGTTCAAATGTCCCCACGAGCTTTTACGTCTGTCGTTGATACAGGCCCTGTGGGGCCGGGTTGGGTACAGGCTGTGGTCTGGCAACCAACCTGTAATGGGTGTAAGGTGAGGGGACTGGGTGCCTGAACACCGGACGTGTGCCCCGCGTCCGCCCAGTANGTTGGGTACAGGCTGTGGTCTGGCAACCAACCTGTAATGGGTGTAAGGTGAGGGGACTGGGTGCCTGAACACCGGACGTGTGCCCCGCGTCCGCCCAGTAGGGGGGAGCCTAGAAACTGAGTACCTTGTGGGGTAGTCGTAACGGCTATGAAATGACTACTCCAGTTGGGCCTAACCCTGGTTACAGGCTCTAGTGGTGGTGACCGGCGCAAGTGCAAGAGCTCGTTCGCGAGCTCCGGTGGGAGCCGCTCATAGGAACTAGTGATCCCTGGGGCGTCTCCCTGCCGTCACGAAAAGCTTCCAATCCATCTCCATTAATGGGGCAGTGATGCGAATATATAGCCTAGCACTGCTCAAGTCCATCTCCACCTCCTCGCGGTATGGGCTGGTAACATGGGGGCCGCCCCATGGCTAACGGAGTGAGGACGACTGAAGGCGGTGACGGCCTGTCTGTGCACAGATAACCAGTCACGGCGAGGTTATGTGCAGTCTCCAGAGGCTGTATATATTCTTCGCCATGCGGTGAAGACCCGCGAACCGAATTGCACTCCCAAAGCTGAGCCTCGACTTAGAAAATCGAGGATGATCTCGGGGAGGCGGAGTCACGATGAAGGGATTGTCTGGCATCCTGGAGGGACTGGGCCTTTCTGGGTGAAAACTCAGTGTGCATGTCTGAAAATTGTGGGTACCCAGGGGATCAGCGTGAAAGCCCCGGCTTCGGCCGTGCTGATCGTGGGTCGGACTCTGGGTGGTAGTGGTTGAACCTTCTGCTTAGAAGGAGGTCTGGAGGTGGGTACTTGCCTGGAGGGCGGGCTTCCTGACACTGGAAGGGTCAGTAGCAGCTGCCGTGGAACGTAAGCGTGCTGACTCACGCAGGTTGCCAGGTTTCGAAGGGTTGGTGCTCATCAACGAAGGGTCGACGGTCTGGTCCGCCTAGTAAGAGGACTCTTTCACAAAGCGGGTTTGTAGAGTGAGGATAGCACTCGGCCCTATCAAGGTGGCGCGTGCAGATTCAACTCTGTACGTTGCTGTTGACAGGTGAGGTGGAACCACCCTCGGGTGGAGAACATCCACCCACTGCGATTGGAAAGAGCGATACTCTTTCTATTGGCAGTATTCAACTACTGCCAATTAGAGCTCTGACCAAGCTCAAATGAATCCAAGGTTATGGACGTAGTCCAAGACTGTAGGGGAGTGCGCACCTAACAGCCTGGTGCTTAAAACACATATTTTCTATATATGTGACGACTGGAGTGGCAAACAGACGGCGATCTGAAAGTAATGGAAAGTCCTGATCGCACTCCCCTAGTAAATACGCTCAGAATGGTGTCTCCTGTAATACCTTTCGAGGATCAGGCACAGGAGGAGCTAGCCAGGGGTCAAACAACCGCGCCACACAGTTGGCGAACACATGTCGTTGATACACGCACGTACTGCGGTAATGTACGGACGACAGAGCCACCTTTCGGGCTATGGGTAAACCTATAGTATTACACGGGTCGCCCATACATCTACGCCCGCATCTCTTTCGGCTGGCCACCTGGAACGTTCCCAATCTCGAAGCGTTCCGTGATACGGTCCCTATTCCCGGTTTCATTTCTGTACGCTTTCACTGAAACACCCCGTGTACGTTGTGAATGCTTACCCCTGTTAGCGCAGAGGATGCTTCGTATGGGCTTGTACTCCACTTCGGTGGAGAAGCAAGCCTTGGAGAGGGACCAGGCGAGGAACTGGCTGTGTCGCGAGGGCAGCGACGCCCGACTGGAGATGCACGCGCCCAGCATGGCGAGAGGTCAGAGAGATGGTCAGTGCGGGAAGGCTGCTTTGCTTCTGTCTTCTCTCTGTCACCTCATCTGAAAAACAAACACAACACCATGGTTACTTCCAAATTTTCTGAAGCCCTGTTAAAGTTCTACTTTCAGGATATTTCTCCGCCTCATGTAAACAAACCTTAACCGAGTATACAAAATTACACCACATTCGTGGGCACTCAGTTTGATGACGTTTATGATCTATTTATTACGAGGCATTACATTACCACCATAAGTATTTTTCTCCGTTGTTATTCAAATTAAATATAAAATATGTATTATAATTAATAGATAAATAAAAATAAAAGTACGATTTAACAAAAAATTAAGGAATTTTNTAAATATAAAATATGTATTATAATTAATAGATAAATAAAAATAAAAGTACGATTTAACAAAAAATTAAGGAATTTTGAGGAAACTAACAAGCACATCATACGTGGGGTGATTTTTCAAAGGTTTTATTCAAAAAGTGCTAAGAAAACACGAATAGGCTATACCATTAACATACAATCGAGAACGACTAAAGCAGANGGTTTTATTCAAAAAGTGCTAAGAAAACACGAATAGGCTATACCATTAACATACAATCGAGAACGACTAAAGCAGAATACATTAAGTTCAATCATTCTGAAAATATTCTGGGAGCAACTACAAGCAACTATAAGTAGTAGTGGTCAATGTTCTACGAAGAGTTGTTATGGTGATGACTGCATACTGGACTAGAACAACATGTAATTTTCAAATAAAAACTAAAGTGGGTAACAAATAACCTAAGCTTCGCATATTTATAAACCGAAGATTACAACTTCAAACAAGAAGTTACCGATACAACAAATAAGCCTACATTCCTCTACATGTATGCAAATAATATTTGTGACGTTCTTAAAAGTTTACGTTGTAAGTAGGCCTTTAAGTCTCGTTGACAGCGATATCATTAAATATGAACCAAAAAACATACGCAACACTAGTGAGGCAATTGAAAATACAGTAGAATCCCGATAATTCGTATTGTCAAGGGACTGAATGTTAAATATGAATTATCAAGATATTCAAATTAGCGGGATTACCAATAATCGGGAGCAAAAAAAGAAAAAATACATAATAACGAGATTAATGCAAATTTGCATGAATATGTAATGATAAACGCACGGCTACATATTATGCATACATATGTGTATATAAATCAATAAAAAACACATTAAAAATTAACGTTTAAAAAAGATCTGTAATTTTCTTTTGTTCAAAGCAGAAAATACTTCATCGCCAACCTCTGATTTCGCTAAGAAATGGCGCACGTTGTTGATGTATTGTTTAGCCACTTTAGGTGTAATTGTCGGCACATCATCTTCGTCATCACCTTCACCATCAATGTCCTGAGATGAAGCCAAAATTTCATCAGTTAGAATCCCCACTACCGCTAGGCCATCGTTAAAATGGACGAAATCATCAAACGTTATAGAATTTTCTTCGCTTTGAGGAAGACAATTCCAATTCACAGGGCATTCTAAGTCTTGTTCAGTAACTGCTGATGANTAGAATTTTCTTCGCTTTGAGGAAGACAATTCCAATTCACAGGGCATTCTAAGTCTTGTTCAGTAACTGCTGATGACAGTTCCACCTTCATGAATCCACAAGCACGAAAACCGTTTTTTATTGTGCTTTCGCTAACACTTTGCCACGCCTTGTGAGCAATGTTCATGGCTGAAAATAAGGTGATTTTATGATCCTTCCCATCCTCGATGCTGTCAAGGAGTTGCATCACTACTTCCTTGCGGTAAAAGGTTTTGACAGTTTTAATTATGCCCTGGTCTAGCTAGAGGCTGCAGCTTAGAAGTAGTGTTGGCAGGTAAAAACACAACATTAACATGACTGAGCGGTGGGGTTTTGTTGTGGGCCGTACAATTATCCGTGAAAAGCAGAATTTTTCGCTGCCTTCTCTTCTCCACATCAGCATTCACTGATCGTATCCATTCCTTGAATAATTCGCCCGTCATCCACGATTTTTTGTTTGCACGATAGGTCATCAGAAAAGTTTTTATGTTTTTAAGACATCTTGGTTTGGCTGATTTGCCTATCATGAGCATGTCTTAATTTCTCAGATCCATCCATGTGGGCGGCCAACAATATGGTTACTCGTTCTTTACTATTTTTTTCGCCATNTCGCTACCTTCTCTTCTCCACATCAGCATTCACTGATCGTATCCATTCCTTGAATAATTCGCCCGTCATCCACGATATTTTGTTTGCACGATAGGTCATCAGAAAAGTTTTTATGTTTTTAAGACATCTTGGTTTGGCTGATTTGCCTATCATGAGCGGTCTTAATTTCTCAGATCCATCCATGTGGGCGGCCAACAATATGGTTACTCGTTCTTTACTATTTTTTTCGCCATGACACTTTTTCCTTAAAACACATTGATCGGTCTGGGAGACACTTATAAAATAACCCCGTCTCATTGGCATTAAAAATGTTTGGGNTTCCTTAAAACACATTGATCGGTCTGGGAGACACTTATAAAATAACCCCGTCTCATTGGCATTAAAAATGTTTGGGCTCGATTATTTCTCCCAATTTGTCTTTCCACTCAGAACAAACGTCGGCCGATACACTCGCACTTTCCCCACTAAGCTTCTTAAATTTTATGCTGTGCCTTTTTTTAAACCTATAAAACCAACCATCACTCGCACGAAAGTCTTTAATTCCCATTTTTTCTGCGAAAACTTTTGCTTTTTCTCTTAAAATGCTTCCTCCAACTGGTACATTTGAATTCCGTGCTTACGCAAACCACTTTTTTAAATTGTCTTCTAGTTGTGGATACTCACCAGTCTTAAAGCGCTTTACTTTGCTGTCCGATGTCTGGGAGGCGATTTTGTCCTTGTTCTTCAGAATTGATGTTATTGTGGAAGGAGGAACGTTATAACGTTTGGACACACCAATTTGTTTATCACCGCCGGCCATGGCGTTAACCAGTCTTAAAGCGCTTTACTTTGCTGTCCGATGTCTGGGAGGCGATTTTGTCCTTGTTCTTCAGAATTGATGTTATTGTGGAAGGAGGAACGTTATAACGTTTGGACACACCAATTTGTTTATCACCGCCGGCCATGGCGTTAACCAGTCTTAAAGCGCTTTACTTTGCTGTCCGATGTCTGGGAGGCGATTTTGTCCTTGTTCTTCAGAATTGATGTTATTGTGGAAGGAGGAACGTTATAACGTTTGGACACACCAATTTGTTTATCACCGCCGGCCATGGCGTTAACCAGTCTTAAAGCGCTTTACTTTGCTGTCCGATGTCTGGGAGGCGATTTTGTCCTTGTTCTTCAGAATTGATGTTATTGTGGAAGGAGGAACGTTATAACGTTTGGACACACCAATTTGTTTATCACCACCGGCCATGGCGTTAATGATTTCTTTTTTTTTCTAATGGAAAGACACTTATTAGCTCTTTTCGGAGACATGGTTAAGACCGAACTGACTAACTTTTCACTCGCTCTGCTCCTTCCTACCATTCATGACCCTAGGCCGGACAGCAAGGTGTCTCTTAGTTCTGGGAATCACAGACACATCGCCTCACAGCCCACTCGGCTTCATTATCTGCCCTTCAAACCCTCCTACGTATCTCAGTACCCTTCTGGTCTTTTTTACCCTGCCCGAACAGTCTAGGGTTAAAAACATTACGAGCCAAAAAGATTTTTAAGTTGGAAAAAATAATTATAAGACGTTTTAATTGAGTTCGAACACCAAAATAAGTACGTATTATCGAGGGGACCGGAATGCATTGTTTTTTTTTTACGAATTAAAGGGATTTTCTCAAGGAACCGGCAAATTTGCACGAATTAGCGAGATATACGAATAATCGGGATGCGAAATATCGGAATTTCACTACTTGTATGCTTTACCCGGGACTCGAACCCACAACTACTCGTACCGTAAGCTGGTGTGACAGATGCATTACGAGGCTAGGAATCGGAGCATCAACTTCGGCTGTAATGAGTTTAATGTTTTGGTATAAATATTTACAGAGTCATTATTTCGAAGAAAAAAAAACGTGAAGAGAGTCACTTAAAACATGCAAGTTTCCATGGCCTAATATAGCACTGCAAGTGCAGAATATGGTGGGACTGTCTGATTGTTCCTGAGATATGGCATTAAAGCTNCATGGCCTAATATAGCACTGCAAGTGCAGAATATGGTGGGACTGTCTGATTGTTCCTGAGATATGGCATTAAAGCTACATTCCCTCATAAATTGCGGACAAAAAGGTTATGCATTAGCAATGGTTGTCATAGATACTGCCAGCATATCAACTTTGGTTGATATTTTTTAGGACACTAACCTAAAATGTTTACAGGGCTGTTACTGTATTTTAAAAAATCTGTGACTGCCCCCCTTAAGTCATATACATTTACATGGAATACGAAAGTAGAATGAAATTAAGAGAGCTGGTGCAACTGACTGCTGGCTGCGGAGCCGCGGCGGCCATCTTGGATGATGTCACGCGGAAACCCCCTGCTCTGTAATTCCTCGCCAGCAGCGGCCATCTTGGGTTTTCCTTTTTCCCCTCTGGAATTTCCCTTTTTTACCTCCTGATCTATCATTCCACCTCGGCACTTCACGCTCTTGCAATCTGATTAGTTTTCTCATGCTCTGTCATTCCGATGTTATTTTTTTTTATGCTCTGCCATTCCTTCCGGTCTCTATCATCTGTGATATCCCTTGGGGTGGGGTTCTCGTATGCCTCCCAGTCTCCTTTATTTTTGCCCATTCATCTCTTGCTTTTCGAGTCCTCCATCTTGGATGTTCCCTGGGAATTTTTTTTTTTTCGTATGCATAGGAAACGTCTCTGATAAATAAATTCTCATCTTAGTAAAGAAGTGAAAATAAATCACAACATTAGTTACATTTCTTCCTATAATGGACTGCATGGAAAACNTCACAACATTAGTTACATTTCTTCCTATAATGGACTGCATGGAAAACACAGCAGCATGTCACTTTCAAAATAATTTTTAAATAAGAATTCACATCAGATCCCCCCAGTAAAAAATGTTTACAGAGTGACACATTTTCTAACACATTCAAGATTACTTAATAAAATTTGTTGGAAGGAAAAAAATTCGATGGCCGTATTTCGTCTTCAAAGTTTATTGTCAAATATATTTGAATGTGAAAAGTTGACAGTGTGACAGGGGCTTAAAAAAAGAGCGCTGGGAGAAGGGTGAAGGGAGGCACGACTGCTGCATAGAGGCGATAGGGGTGTTCTCAGGCAGGTGAGTTCAGAAACTGATGCAACTTGTTAACTATAATTGATTTAGAGAATTTGGACTGTAACAATGTAACTATTTAATTAATACAGTGATAGGTTGGGGCACCTTTTTTCGCGAAAATATTTCAGGACTGGTTGTGTTCTGAAGCACTTTACCTGATATCCCATTTCGTAATTGGATTAANTTTTTCGCGAAAATATTTCAGGACTGGTTGTGTTCTGAAGCACTTTACCTGATATCCCATTTCGTAATTGGATTAATTGAATTGTTGCGCGGATTATCTGTCTGCCCTCCATTCGCCGAAGGTCAGTATCGAGAAAACTTAATTCTGATTGGCTCACTCATGTAACAGTATTCACATGAAGACAGGCGCGGCCAAAAGCCAAATTAAAGCTGCAAGTGTAACATAGGATATTGAAGTCTAGCAAGCGCATAATTCTTTTCGCGAAAAACAGGTGTCCCTAGTAACAGGTTAGTCAGCAATTTTTTATTGTGGAAATTGATCATTGCCTTTGTAGTCAGTACACTGTTAAACTGCACACTGTAGTGTGTTGCATGTGATTTTCGCTAAATTAAATTATGTACGGGGACAAGTAATTTGCCGCANTTTTTCGCGAAAATATTTCAGGACTGGTTGTGTTCTGAAGCACTTTACCTGATATCCCATTTCGTAATTGGATTAACTGAATTGTTGCGCGGATTATCTGTCTGCCCTCCAANATATCCCATTTCGTAATTGGATTAACTGAATTGTTGCGCGGATTATCTGTCTGCCCTCCAATCGCCGAAGGTCAGTATCGAGAAAACTTAATTCTGATTGGCTCACTCATGTAACAGTATTCACATGAAGACAGGCGCGGCAAAAAGCCAAATTAAAGCTGCAAGTGTAACATAGGATATTGAAGTCTAGCAAGCGCATAATTCTTTTCGCGAAAAACAGGTGTCCCTAGTAACAGGTTAGTCAGCAATTTTTTATTGTGGAAATTGATCATTGCCTTTGTAGTCAGTACACTGTGAAACTGCACACTGTAGTGTGTTGCATGTGATTTTCGCTAAATTAAATTATGTACGGGGACAAGTAATTTGCCGCAAAGTGACTATACGTGTTTGGGAAGAAATAATCAAACCACATTATGATTTTTCCACTGGGAACTTACATTTCTTTCAACAACATCTGAAAGTACGTGCAAAGAGGAATTCAGTGATATAGCATATGCAATGGAAAGTAACACAGAAATACCAAGAAATAATGTGCAAATGTTATTAAGTTAAGTGGGCCGGTAGCATGGGGCAGTGGACCTGTACTCACAGCTGTAAGCAAGCAACACGTGCCATGACTCATCCTGGCGGGACCGCTTCCTTATAGCAGCGTAGCACCAGCCCCCGTAATGTGTTATGGTGAGTGAAAACTGGACGCTCCACTTATTTACGGCGAGAGTGGCAGAAATGCCAAGCAAGCCGTCCAAATGTATGGTGAAAGGTATCATAATCGGACGCCCATCTCACGGCAAACGATACGAAGAATTTGCACAAGTCTCTCACGAGGTGATTGGAATTCCACAACACGAGTGCGACGAAAGACTGCTACGGGCGAGACGCATCAACACGATGTGNTCACGAGGTGATTGGAATTCCACAACACGAGTGCGACGAAAGACTGCTACGGGCGAGACGCATCAACACGATGTGTGGGCATGTGTCGATGCAAACCCCCACATGGGTACGCGAGAACTTTCCAGGTTCGTAGGAATAAGTNGTGGGCATGTGTCGATGCAAACCCCCACATGGGTACGCGAGAACTTTCCAGGTTCGTAGGAATAAGTAAAACAAGTCCGTTACAGATACTGCGCCAACGAAAATCCCATCATCCATATCACGTGGTTCTTCATTACATGGAGGTGATTTCCAGCAGTGTGTTCAGTTTTGTAGGTTTGTTCTGATGTCTGCAAGGGGTGAAAGTATTTTTTTTAATAACATATTATTTACCGATGAAGCGACGTTCACGAACCATGGGCGCGTAAATTTACTAAATATGCACTAATGGGCGACGGAGAATCTGCATTGTGTCCGGCAAGTGGAGCACCAGCGACAGTGGAAAGTGAATGTGTGGTGTAGAATCGTTGGAGACTATGTCATAGGGTCATACTTCATTCAAGGGACAATGAACGGCTGTACGTACGCCCATTTCCTAAGAGAGACCTTACCGGCACTTCTGGAAGATATACCATTCGACATACATCGTGGTATGTGGTTTCGGCATGATCGNTACTTCATTCAAGGGACAATGAACGGCTGTACGTACGCCCATTTCCTAAGAGAGACCTTACCGGCACTTCTGGAAGATATACCATTCGACATACATCGTGGTATGTGGTTTCGGCATGATCGATGTACTGCGTATTTTGCTTTGGTGAAGAGGCAAGTGTTAAATGAAAAGTTTCCAAACCGGTGGTTATGGCATGGCGGTGTTGTAAGATGGCCAGCTCGCTCCCCCGACCTCACACCTATCGATTTTTTTCCTTTGGGGAACACTGAAATATAGGGTGTACAACACGGTTCCTACGACACTAGAACACACGAAGGAACACATTGTGGCAGCTTGCAGAGGCGTTACGCTTNCACACGAAGGAACACATTGTGGCAGCTTGCAGAGGCGTTACGCTTGAAACACTTCAGGCTGCTCGTCACTCGCTACATGTGCGTTTACAGATGTGTATTGCTGTCGATGGTAAACACATCGAGCACATGCTATGAAAAGACCTAATGTGAAGAGTTTCAACCATAACTGTGCTCTTTTTTACTAAGCATGCGGATGTGATTGCATTTCCCCTTTGGTTGGTTAGTTCTATTTTTGTNTAAGAGAGACCTTACCGGCACTTCTGGAAGATATACCATTCGACATACATCGTGGTATGTGGTTTCGGCATGATCGTTGTACTGCGTATTTTGCTCTGGTGAAGAGGCAAGTGTTAAATGAAAAGTTTCCAAACCGGTGGTTATGGCATGGCGGTGTTGTAAGATGGCCAGCTCGCTCCCCCGACCTCACACCTATCGATTTTTTCCTTTGGGGAACACTGAAATATAGGGTGTACAACACGGTTCCTACGACACTAGAACACACGAAGGAACACATTGTGGCAGCTTGCAGAGGCAATACGCTTGAAACACTTCAGGCTGCTCGTCACTCGCTACATGTGCGTTTACAGATTTGTATTGCTGTCGATGGTAAACACATCGAGCACATGCTATGAAAAGACCTAATGTGAAGAGTTTCAATCATAACTGTGCTCTTTTTTACTAAGCATGCGGATGTGATTGCATTTCCCCTTTGGTTGGTTAGTTCTATTTTTGTTGTGCATCTGTACGCACTAGTTACTCAGTACAGTTAATGTCTAGCAAACAAATCTCCTGAATTACGCTGGTATCTGAATAAAATGTCATGTATTGATATCACACTTGCACTCACATTGCCCGTCTTCCCTCCGCTGCGGTGCTCTCCTTTGTCCAATGTAGCATAAGTGCCCCTTGCCCCATTAAGGTAGGCGCTACGCTGCTATAAGGAAGCGGTCCCGCCAGGACGAGTCACGGCGCATGTTGCTTGCTTACAGCTGTGAGCACAGGTANACGGCGCATGTTGCTTGCTTACAGCTGTGAGCACAGGTATAATGCTCCATGCTACCGGCCCACTTAACATTATCATATTTGCACTTTAATTCTTGGCATTTCTGTGTTATTTTCCATTGCATATACTATATCACTGAATTCCTCTTTGCACGTACTTCCAGATGCTGTTGAAATAAATATATGTTTCCAGCGGAAAAATAATATGTAGTTTGATTATTTCTGTCTGTACACGTCTTACGAATAGTCACTTTGTGGCAAATTACTTGCCCCCGTACGTAAATTCATTCAGCGAAAACAGCATTTCATGATCTGCAACCGTTCCGGAAATATTGGGGGTGTCCACGTAAGGCGGACCATTCTGTATATTAGTACTGTGAATAAATACAATTTAGCTCTTATTGAATTAAGAGCTCCATCCTTTCACTAACCTGGTCACGCACAGCCCAAAGTTAACATTATTACAATAGTCGAAGATACATAAAATGTTCCGTAGTTTTCGTCAATGAGCAATGGGCGGGGTTCATCCTGACTTGTCATTTCACTAACGCGAACAGTCCTAGAGCTGATGCAGCGAAATCCAGTGCCGCAACGCCAGATGGAGCTTCCGTAATCCGATTACCTTTCAGCTAGCGCCAATCCATTCATAGTGGGTTACCACGGCTGTGCACAAATCAGACTGAAAGATGAATTTTTTAAAAATAGATTGAACAATGCTATTCCATTGTTAAACACGAATAATACCCAGTGAATTTTAACTTGGTAATAGTTAACATTGGGGGGGGGGAGGGGGATAAGACACTAGTATAAATAGTATAAACGCATAAATTAACTGTCTGCAGCAAAGGTAAAGGTGTACAAACCGTTGTGGGAAAGAGATTTTGATATGGGTATAATGCTCCATAGAGTTTTTTCTATTCGTTTTAAGATGATTTAATTGTGTAGATGAGGTCACGTGTCCAAATCCTTACAGTAGCATTTAAATGTTGTTTTCCCAAGTAGTCCACTTCCATTCCGCATGAATGTTTGAGCAGTAACTACCGGGTGCGGCAACATAACTTCCTTTTTTCAAAACGAAATAAAACCCATTATATGAATCAGAAATTTCAAAATGTTATTTGTATAATGTAGGTGCATATTTAAAGTTTTTTTCTACGTAGTTTTGGAAAACATATCTGGTAGGTGACGCCCCGCATTGGCCATACACTGAATAAACAGATTTCTGGCGTTTGCCATGACCCTCACCAGCATATCAGCGGGTATGTTGGCAATTTCTGCCCGGATGTTGGCCTTTAGGTGTTGAAGTGTCCTTGGGTGGTTGACATAAACGCGTTGACATAAATCTACAGAATCCAAAAATTTTAATTTTTTTTTTTTAAATATAAAAAGTTACTAGAAATTTATTTCAAAAAACAAATTTCCGGAGGCCCCACACACCCCCTCCACACACTCATTCCACCATATTGGTGGGTGCAGTCATCCGCCATCTTGGTAGGCGCAGCCGTCCGCCATCTTAAGCCCAGTGACCATTTCGAAACTTGCAGGGTTTCAAACCCCTGTTAAATTTACGATAACCATGTTGTCAAGTGAAGAAGAAAATAACAACAGGAACGCAGAAGAAAATTGAGATAATATTCTTTAGCTTATCTGCACCATATTGGCACGAGGAGCAACTTCGTCAATGCCGTCTACTAGCACGAACCCGCAACCATCAGGCAAGCCGTNCGCACCATATTGGCACGAGGAGCAACTTCGTCAATGCCGTCTACTAGCACGAACCCGCAACCATCAGGCAAGCCGTACCAGCCCCCATCGGCCAGAACGTCCTACCGAAAATTCTGTCCTAGCTTCGAAGAGAGCCCCATCAGCTCCGACTTCGAATACAGTGATAACGAAGAAGAAATGGATGTGCCCGTCGCCGAATTTTCTCCATTCCGGTCAGAAGACGTCAGCAAGTACAGTGAACTAAATTGTGGGTACCGACGCGTATATTTCTGAGATGCTAGAGGCGTTCTGCAAATTCAATTATGTGACGGTACAATTCACTGGCTATGCTGCTACGATGATTTCGAAGGCGGTTATGTGCGGGACACATTAACGTGCGAATATAAAAACAGTTAAGTTTACAATTTATGCCCTAACTCTACGCTTCCTTGTTCGCTGGAGGAGTTGGTAAAACAAAATCGCGATGTCCTCGTATGCAAGGCAAGAATGTACGAAAGTTTAGAGTACGAACTTATCCGAAAAAGTAAAATTAATTATGTGCGCAAACGGCAGGAGAAATGTGATGAACATAACCATGTTGTGAAAAGGCAAGGTTTCCCGGACTGGGCCTCCACCTGCACGCCTTTCGCATGCAAAGTGCACGTAGGTTCAAGGCCGAGACCTTCCAACAAGTCTTCTCGCAACGGTGGGGCGCGTCCTGGTGATAAGTTCATTGCCGAGAAAAAATTTGCAAATGCATATCCTCTACAACACAGCGTAACCTACACGGACCAGCCGGCTGTTGCCGTAACTGTGGAGCGGTGTAACGAAAATGTTCATTTCCTCCTTGTAATAAGAGTCTTCGATGGCAAGAATCTGGAATTATCAGTGCAAGATTGTGACAGTGACGAGTGTGCAGTTCAGTTGTGCCGTCCACAAACAAAATTTCCCACAAACATAGGAAATATGAAAAAAGAAATTGTGGGCGAACGACGTTCAAGCAAGTACGACAGGGAAAATTGCGAATTTAATCATGAAATTAAAAATGATAAGCGTTTTAAAGTATGCTCTGAACGATGTGATGGCGCTTGGCACAGTTTGGAGGTTACAACGCCACTGGACTCATGGCCAGAGGTACTCGTGTGCTTATGAGCTTTGCTCTATGTTTAGAAAAACCCAGGTGATTAAAACCTCCCATTCCCCTACTAATTTTTATAGTTGACGAAACACACACGTTCTAAAGTGTAGGAAAAAATATTGACGTATGTGATTAAAAGTTTTGATGGAAAAAAGTATGTTTTTATGCTATGTGTAAAAAAATCATTATTATGTACAAGTAAATGCCGATGTGTTTAATATCTCACAATTTTTTGTTGTCTACCAATCTTTTGCATTTTTTCAGTAAATATGTTAATCATGTATAATATTTCCTCCTACGTGTTTTGTAAATACACTATATTTATTGCAAGTATCTTCTTCCATTTGATGTGTAAATACGATGTAATTATATATTAAATTAAATTTTCTTACAAATTNTCCATTTGATGTGTAAATACGATGTAATTATATATTAAATTAAATTTTCTTACAAATTTTTTTTTGGAATTATAATGAAAAATAAATAATTTTGTTGCAATTATTTGTGTAATATTTTCATTCGTATTTAAATTATTTCTAAATGACGTGAGTGCTTTGATTGCTGCTACATGCAAGCGATGCTCAGAGAAAGAGATAGAGAAAGAGCGAGATAGAGAAAGAGAGAGGGGGATAGCGCGAGAGAGAAACGGGCAGAGACTGGCGGCGTTCTTGTGCGACATGTCAGAATGAAGGTCGTCACGCGATCACATCTCCTCTGTCATCCCTTACATCTTCACACTCTCGAGAGGTAGTTAATGTAGGTCAGTAGCGGTACCATTGCAACGTGCACACTTTATAAAAATTTAATACCCTTCTTTAAATGGTTATTTGCTAAATATTTCACACAGGTTATTTTTTGTAACAGTAAAACAAAAAAAAAGCTAATAATGTGAAGTAAATTTTAGAGTATGCGACGCTAGCGCCGCCGCGTCGTTCGTCTTTGGAATTTCTCCTCTGCAAGGTGGCCTTCTCCTTGGCCGGCTCGGCTCCCCTCCTGTTTCCTCCCCTCATTTATCTCCCTTGATTACTCCTCCTTGTATGTAGTAATTTTTTTTTTAGTATGGGGGCAAGTTAATATAAGTCGTTATTTGTCTTGCGCTTCGCTTATTCCACGCCTATCCTACGTGAGAACTTCGCCGAGTCGACGCCTGCTAGAGCTGTGTCAAATTGCAACATGTCTTAAATTGTAAATTTAGTCGTATTTGCGACGTGTGCGCTATGAGCCGCATTTTAACTTGTATCGTGTGAGCGGCCGAAATGCGGAGCAGCTCGTGGTTGCAGAATTTTCTTCTATGGGTCTGTTAAGTGTTTTTTAATAATCGCGTGGCGTAGTTTTGTATCGTTTCGGGCATACAGTGTGTTAGTCTTTTTCTAAAATTGTTGTTTTGGTGGCCAGCCTAAATTATGGTTTCGATTAAACTAAATTATAATTTTGCTGTGTGTTTCAGTTGTTTTAACGTGTAGTGTATAGTTTTTGTCTGCCGCCCATTTATATTCATTTAAAGTTTAATTGCTTAAGCTGCGCTTCCACGGCTCACGCGTTGGGCGTAGTTTATTCAATATTTTAAACGTCTTCCTTTGTATTTTATTCGATGGAGCTTTGATTGGGTCTATTTATNTGGGCGTAGTTTATTCAATATTTTAAACGTCTTCCTTTGTATTTTATTCGATGGAGCTTTGATTGGGTCTATTTATCGACTGCCTCCACCAATGTAACCCTTTAATGTAAAGATAACAATGAAGACTTTAAATTGTAAAGGTTTTACTGGGCTTCTAAGGCTGCCTTCCTTTAGTTTATTTTGTTTGTATTTTGAATGTTTTAAAAATATTTATTGTTTTTGTAATTAATTTGATTGAGCCTTTTGAATTCTGTGAATTTTCGGTGTTTATCGAATCGTGCTGCATANGATTGTTTTTGTAATTAATTTGATTGAGCCTTTTGAATTCTGTGAATTTTCGGTGTTTATCGAATCGTGCTGCATATTCTTGTAAACCGTGATCAAAATATGCATAATTGAAAATGGTTGTATTGTTCGTTATTTGTGCTGCGGCACAAATAATTTTGCGCTTACTGCTAAATTGTTACTCATGTGTCTTTTGTATTTGTTTGCACGCGATGGCCGAGGTTGGTTTCATCTGCGCATCGAAGAAGGACGAACTCGTCAACTTTCTGCGCGACCTTGAGTATGACGCGGACGTGACCTTGACCGTAGCCGAGAGGCGCCGGGGCAGACACCTTCCCAGTGGCGCAACCCTCTGAGCGGACGATCCCGGCGAGCGTCACCAATGACCCGCATATAAAGTTGACGAGTTTATTCATGCTCTCTCCCCAACGCATTAACTCCTCTGACTTCCTCAGAACCCGTCTGCGTTTTGCAATTTTTTTTATTGCGGTAAATAAATTAGCTATAATCCATTCACGGTATCTTGCTATGAAAACTTTTCTTGGAAACTTTTTAGTGGGATCCTCAATGTACTTCAATTGGTTATAAAAAAATGGTATACGGAAAAAGGTTTTGTCTTGCTTTTAGCACTGAAGCACTATATAAATTGGTTGTTTTAAGTTNTTTTTATCAATTCATGATGCCTTACGTTTGCACATAAGTGAAACACAATCAGTTAGTGCCACCGTTCATTTAGCTGTGTTTTACCTCTCATCCTTAATTTATTTAATAAAATAACTACATTCATACATTTAAAATATATCACGTGCTATTTTAGTGAATGCCAGTGTCTCATTGAATATTTTTTTCTGTAACTTATACTAAATATTTTTTCTTTACCAACAGTGTTTCTTTTAAACTTATGTGAGCAGAACATAACTCGAGATAAAATAAAAATTTATATGGTTTTTTTTAAAACACATTTTTTTATGCGCGCGCACACACACACACACACACACAAATTATGGCAGAGTCCAACCTGGCCGAAATGTCCTCTTATGGACTATTTCCCTCGTCCCACCATAGGCTGAGCATTTCGTACGTCTGTAGGCGATACGCCTGTTGCGTGGTGCGGTCGAGGTGCTTCCAAGGAAATGGTGGTAAAAAAGTGAAAACTTTGGTTTTCTCGTTTTCATCACTTTACAAGATGGCAATCTGCTTGACGATGTAAGAGTCCAACGAGTGAAAACCTTTGATGTTGCAAAACTTTTTTTTTCACTATATGTTTTTTTGTTATATGAAAATTTTTAGTTCCCATGAACACACAGAGTTTCAAAAATTCTTTACAAAGTAATTTCAAACTTCATTAATGTCCATACACATCGGGCACCTGTGTTCTGGGTTGGTTTCGTCGCCGGGTATTGCTTACCAGTAAATTTCTTGAAGTAGAGCATCTTCCATGGGTACAGCTTGCGAGTAGATAGCTTGCACGGGGACGTCGTCTTCAACGAGCGCAGACGTTGCGAGGGCTGCTCAGCAGGTCTTGCATCAACCCTGCGATGCGGCATGTCGGGAACCGAGGTGGTGCAGTCCTCGAAGCACTCCTTGGATGGGAGGCAGTCCTGTACGTGTTCGTCCTGCTGCAGGCAGGCCGGCAAATACTTTAATACGGTCGAAATTTCGTAAGGTGCGTAGACCAGGAGAACTTATTTCGGTAGGTATGGTAACTCGTCCCATTTGTCCAAGGCACTAAGAGAGCGCACCTTTCCAAATGCCAAAATGGCCGAGAGGATTTTATGGCCGCTCGGACAACACACGTATATTTCTAAGAGCGAGAAAAATGACTGCTTTCCCGAGAGGGCTCAGGGTGCGTCTTACAAAGAGTTTTAAAGGGGAAAAAAATTGTCTGCACTCGCGATTAAAGTAGGCCGCCGATTGGTCGGAACGAAGGTTTCCGAAGACACCCGAGTAATTAGCCAATGAGAAACA
>NQII01010138.1:0-10135 GCA_002778355.1 Clitarchus hookeri | reverse complement strand
AAAAAAAAACAAGATGGCAGACAGTGGCAGTGATGCCTAACCAAGATGGCGAGCTGCACCTAAAAATATAATGGACTGTACATACCAATATGGTGGCGGTGGCTGTGACACCTACTAAGATGGTGGACTGCATCTACCAAGGTGGCGAAATGAGTATGGGTGGAGGGGGTGTGCGAGACCTCCGGAAATATAAGTTTTCTTAAATAAATATTTATGTAGATTTTTATATACATGTTATAACATAAAAATATATATTGAAAATTATTAAATTAACATTTGTGGATTTTTAATTTTAATTTTATTATTGGGTCAATGGTCAAGGTCACATGGATCCAAGATGGCGGCCTGCAGGCGCCTAGCTCCTACGCTAGACACCGATGCCCCAGACTCATCATAATCATACTACTGGCATATTCTGTTTCCTCAGAATTTTAAGCGGTGACTATGAGTTATTAATACAGCAATATGTTCCGAAAAGATACAGCACTGTCGCTATAGTTTAAAACACTGTTTTACAGAAGACTAAATATAGTGAACATAAGGCTACTTACAGCGATTTTTGCCGACTGGCCCTTTTCAACGATCACACTTATATTTCAACAAACAAATTTATTGTACATTGGCAACAAAATAATCGGCTTTCATATCTGTCCTTAAAAAGATTTACATTAATATATATATCATAGTTTTTTTAAAAACAATTAGGCTATAACTGCTTACGATGGGGCCCGTATGAGAACCAAGGACGCCCCTTACACAATACGACAAATGCCAAGGTCATGCACAGGTGATCCAGCCAACTGTAGTCTGCAAAGACTGAAGAGNAATGCCAAGGTCATGCACAGGTGATCCAGCCAACTGTAGTCTGCAAAGACTGAAGAGGAGTTAGACCGATTCGTTGTCTTCTACGCATGCCCCTGACATCGACCTACCCCAAACAAGCACAACTGTTAAAGTCGCCTGGTTAGCAGTGATGATTGTGTTTGTTTANCCCCTGACATCGACCTACCCCAAACAAGCACAACTGTTAAAGTCGCCTGGTTAGCAGTGATGATTGTGTTTGTTTATATCTTAGTTAAAAAAAAAAAACAATACCTTAAAAACATTAATAAAATATTTTTACCGAATTGAATTTGTTCATATNCATCTTAGTTAAAAAAAAAAAACAATACCTTAAAAACATTAATAAAATATTTTTACCGAATTGAATTTGTTCATATTATATTGGTTAGAGGATATACACAAACATCTCAAAAGCACATTTTTACTAAACATAATTCTAACCTCAAATCCAATCCACCCCATTTTTTTGCTAATCGTATAGGCAGAAAAGCAGTTCAACGTTGGGACACAGATTGGTTGTGAGCAGTCAGCGAGATCTGCCTACTACAGGCGAGATGGACCGAACTCGCTAGCTGCGCACAACCAATCTCAGTGTCCCAAAATTGAACTGCTTTTATGCCAACACGTCTAGCGAAAATGGCATGGATTGGACTTGAGGTTAGAACACTGTTTAGTAAACAAATGCTTTGTAATGTTTTTATACTTGCCCTAGCTAATTTGTAATGCAACTTGATTAAATTTACAACTGGTGAAAGTATTTTCTTGCTGCAATAGTGCTCGTCACTTAGAAATCTTTATATATATGTGTAACTTTCAAAAAAATCAACCGATTTTCATTCTGTTTTTTATATACCTTCCTTTCGTTTCCACGAGTGTTTGTACACCTTTCTTTTTTATCTTTATAACGTGCAAAGGTACTACAATCTGCAAAAAGGCTCATTTTTACCATGATTTCGCGTCAGGAAGCGCCTTTGTTGACAGCTGTCTGTTCGGACATTACAGCTTTGTTGTTCTCAACGTTCACAGAAATGAATAAAAACAAAACATTTTATGCCACAGCAACGCGTGGCAGGGTACGCCAGTGAAATATATGAACAAACACTTTCATCACTGTCGACCACGTGGCTTTGAAAGTTGCGTATGATTGGGGTAGGTGAATGTTGGCCGCGTGCGCAGAAGTCGAACGAGCGGTCTACCTCGTCTTCGGTCTGCGGGGGTGTACGATGAGCGGGGAGTGTATCAGTGATCGGCCACCGGCGAACCAACCAGCTGCAGGTGCGAGCGAGCAGCAGTAGTATGAGGGCAGTGGCGGCGGTGTAACCGTGCCAAGGCTCGGTTGAAGGCCCGTGCGTGTCGCAAGGGAAGCCGACGTGTCGTCCCGTCTACGGCGTTACGCAAGAGCGCTGGCCGCTGACCACGTNGTGGCGACCGAGACATGCGCATCAACTCTCTCGTCGCCTCTGCGCGCAAAGCACTGAACTGGCGTGCAGTCTTGCCGTCGATAACACGCCTCTATGAGGCTTTCAGCGGAGACCGTACCATTTTATGACTTAATGATACAAATAAAGGTTTGATGCACGTCCCTATTTCTTTTTTTAATGTTTCGTACCGGATTGTTTATACCTAAAAAAAAACTTGAAAACACCTGTTTGAGACATTTTCGATATCACAAAAAAACATGCTCTAAAGAGAAATGGAGGAATTGAAAAACGTATACAGACGCGTAACGTTNCATTTTCGATATCACAAAAAAACATGCTCTAAAGAGAAATGGAGGAATTGAAAAACGTATACAGACGCGTAACGTTTCCTAAATGCTATTCGTAAGCAGACTTGGCTCGGATACGTTGGACAGTTTAATAAAATATTTTCTGCTGCAGATCAAGCCGTTCGGCGGCCTACCCAGGCGGCCACTTTCAGGACAGAACTAATTATTAAAAAAGTGTCCCATGCAGACGCGGATCCAGAGTCGTGGAGTGGAGATATTTAGGTGGCTCTTTAACATCGAGGTCTTGGGAGCCGATGAGGGTGAGGTGAGGTGAGTTTGGAGCAGCGCCGGAATGCAAGGGCGGGGAAACGGGAGATCCTCGAGAAAACACGCTGAGCAGCGGCATCGTCCGGCACGATTCCCACACGCGAAAATCCGGGAGCGACTCCGCCGCGAATCGAACCCGGTTCGCCTAGGTGGGAGGCGAGTAGTCTAACCACTTCACCACCGCGGCCACGACGGATCCAGAATCGAAACCTAGGAGGGAGGGAGGCGGTATTGAGGCGTGAACGAACTTTTGGCCCCCCTTTAGAAATATTTTGAAAATGTAGAGATTGAATTTCTTGGAATCAAAAAACATCATTATTTTCACAATTTCAAACAATGCCCTTTATTTCTAAATGTTACTAAAAATTTCAACTAAAGTTTTTACATACAAAAGTTACACTAACAGTTTTTTTTTTTGGTGGGGAAAGGGCGATCGTCCCCTTCCGCCTCTCCCTGGATCCACCACACTGAAACTGCACAAAAGCTGCCCACCAAGAAAGAAGAGGGGACATTCCACACCCGACAAGATCCAGTTTTCTGTTTCTAATGCGTATATTTTATAGGTGAAAATGACAAACTAGCGTTTTCACAATCATTATTTACATAGGAAAACGCACGAGCAGGATTTCTGAAGTTATAGAGGGACGTGCTGCACACTATCCTTGTTACTGTTACAACATAAAATGATACGGTCATGTATGAGAATCTCAAGAGGCGAGTTGCCTATTGAATGCCAAACAAATTCCAAAAAATTACTCTAAGAAAATGTTGAATTTCGGCAGAAGTGTTTTTTTTAAGTTACCGGAACGCCATGAAGGAATTTCTTTGAAACCTAACGCACTGTTCGCCTGAGATTAGACGAAAATTAACAATCGAATCAAAACCTATGAAACCAAATCTAACGACGACGTCATAGCAGCAAACATTGGTGGTCATGAGAAGTTAGATGCCATCAGATAAAAACCAAAAACGACGTTTAAGATGTATTCTTAAATGGAAAGTAAAGTTAGTTCAGATAGAAAAATAAATTCCAAAACTATGCCCAGAAATAATCTCAGCTAATAAGAATAANGGAAAGTAAAGTTAGTTCAGATAGAAAAATAAATTCCAAAACTATGCCCAGAAATAATCTCAGCTAATAAGAATAAAACTAAGTTACTGAAAGCTTTTATTCTACACTTTAAATCCGAATTAGTGATATCAATCAGTGAAATACCGTTCAATGAGTGCCAGTTGATAAGCTAATGCTGACCGACGAATCCAACAAATTAACTGGGNCAATCAGTGAAATACCGTTCAATGAGTGCCAGTTGATAAGCTAATGCTGACCGACGAATCCAACAAATTAACTGGGAACACGTGATTTATAGCAGTGACATTCTTGAAATTCAGTGGGAAATCACAAATAAATCTGCGAAATTCAACCACTATAATAATTATTTATCTGGCAATGATTATAAGTTGCTCAATTCTCACTGTTTTCACTGATTTGGCTCAATTCGCACAGATTCAAGTTTAGAGTGTACTGTTCACCAAGAAACCCAATTGCAACTGATTCGATGCTTCAAAAAACGCAACATTTTAACACATGTATAAATTCAAAAGTAACTCGTCAACGGACCTATGTAGAAAATAACAGTTCCGAGATCTCTTTCACTAATTTTTTATTCCAGAAGTCAAAACAAGATCCGCCTCATACACCAGATCCATGGGCGATCTACAGCATATTACAGTCAGCTTCAGCTTTCAGACTAAAATTAGAATGATCGAGCATTTACTGCATGGCCATACAAACTAAAATAATCACGAAATCGAGGCATATATAAGTAGTTTTTCAGATAAACAAAAAATTTACTGTGAAAATTTTGCTGTTTCGGGACAGTCAAACACAACGTTTCGTTAAGATTTTCTTCGGAAAACAGAAATTTTCAGGTCGTCTGCGTGCATTAATACTTGTGACATCCTCTAACCCTCACAACCAAATGTGAAGGCATTATATTGAAATGTTCGACTGAATACCCCAAGGTCTGGTATAAAAGCAGTACTGTACANCAACCAAATGTGAAGGCATTATATTGAAATGTTCGACTGAATACCCCAAGGTCTGGTATAAAAGCAGTACTGTACAGAATTAAAGAACTTTCAAAACATTGAAAACAATGATTGTATTAAAATAAATCTTTAAAATTTTGAGACATTACTTGCTATATTCAAAAATGGTATTTGTCAATACCTATATAAAATATCTCTCGGTTNCTTTAAAATTTTGAGACATTACTTGCTATATTCAAAAATGGTATTTGTCAATACCTATATAAAATATCTCTCGGTTACAAACATAAGATAGGCAACAGTGTAGAGATAATTACCACTGCAAACGAGAACTTGTTATAAAAGGCGCGTGCAGATTCTAAAAGATGGCGCCCGACTGGTGCAGGAAAGAGGCGGGATAATTGTTACCTTGTGGTCCCTTATATACAGTCGCGCCAAAATACACACGTCACACACAAAAAAAAAAGTTCCTCTCACTGAATTCCACATTTTGGAAAGGAAATTATGCAAGTCAATTTCGGTTTCCGAAATAAACCAAGTTGGTTTATTAATACAAATTTAATAACCCGATGGAAATTTTTTTCTGGTGACTTGGCGCGCTATAGTGGGCGATAGTGAGTGATAAGCGTTACTTGAGTCGCGGTTGGAACGTCTAGTCGCTGAAGGACGGCCGTTCTCAAGTAGCGGCAATGTCGAGGCGTAGAGGTTGATAAGGCGCTCTTGTGTAACGATGGCGGTCATGCCCCTGTGGCGAAGATATCGGACACGCGACGACACGATTTCCGCCGCCATGAGTTACAGGTAAGAATCCCCAGTAGCTCTGTCTGTTAGTCCTCAATAGCGGTTGCTAGACCAGTCCAACACCACTTCACAACCCATTTACCCCCATACCTCCACTACAACTTCCCAACCCATTTACCCACACCCCTCCAACACAACTTCACAACCATTTACCCCCATACCTCCAACACAACTTCACAACCCATTTACCCCCATACCTACACTACAACTTCACAACCCANCCCATTTACCCCCATACCTCCAACACAACTTCACAACCCATTTACCCCCATACCTACACTACAACTTCACAACCCATTTACCCCCATACCCCCAACACTACAACTTCACAACCCATTTACCCCCGTACATCCAACACAACTTCACAACCCATTTACCCTCATACATCCAATACAACTTCACAACCCATTTACCCACACCCCTCCAACACAACTTCACAACCCATTTACCCACACCCCTCCAACACCAGTTCACAACCCATTTACCCACGGCCCTCCAACCCCACTTCGCAACCCATTCCTCACAGCCCAGTCCCCCACCGAAGTTCAAAGCCAAGTCCCCCTCACAAACCCCGATTTTCTCGAACGCGTTATATCGCTGTCAGGTGCGAGTTCCCAATAAAACAGGTTGATGCCAGCTTTCTCACGCCCCATAGGGGCTGCGGTGGTGTAGTGGTCAGAATACTCGCCTCCGAACAAGGCGAACAGGGATCAATTCCCGGCGGGGTCGCTCTCTGATTTTCGCAAGTGGGAATCGTGCCGGACGATGCAGCTGCTTGGCGGATTTTCGTGGAGATCTCCCGTTTCCCCCACCCTTGCATTCCAACGCTGGGCCATTCTCACTTAACTTCGCCCTCATCGGCTCTCAAGACCTCTATGTTAAGAGCCGTCCAAATCTCTCTACTTCACATCCCCTTCTCCGCATCAATCATCCCTTGCTGGACTAGTCTCCTAGTCGTACGAGTTACCCCACGCCGCTGGCAGGCGGCAGTGGCCAATAATGTAATGGACTGCTGGGCAGAAACAATATAAAATGTGTACAGCAAGGTTCTGACGAATTACATAAATCGATAACGAAGGGCATCGATAGCCAATTAATTTAATGACAATAAGATAAAGAATGTCACGCAACTCGAGAAGAGGACTTCCTGGAAATCTCTAGGTTTTCCTACTGAAGCAGTGACGAGAAGATTCACTGATGGGATTTCCAATTATCTGTTTATTACTGTAATTTTTATTTCAAGTACTGTATATGGCCTACATCTCTCGATTTTCCTTCCCATCCCAAACTTTTTCTTCTTGCACAACAATTTCTGCATGGACTGATGAATCTCATCATTAATTAATCAGCACACCTTTATGGTATAACTCTATTCGAGAGTGACTAACAAATATATTTTTATCTAACGTTACAATTTAGCTACGAATAGAGAAATACGTATACATTAAGTATTAGTACAGTTTATGAACCAAGCATCCCCACACCATCATTATGCGCACGCGCGTGTGCGTGTGTGTGTGTTTGTGTGTGTGTTATGAGTGGATACAGTCTATGCCTCCCGACTTCATTTCATGTTAGACCTAGTGGCTATATTAAATTATTGAATGAAGTTATTTCCAGTCAACGCTGCGAATATTTGAAGTACTACAACCCTTTCTCTACGAGAAAGGGTTACACAGTATACTATGGCGAGCATCAGAGATATATTTTGTTCTCAGTACTCCGAAATCCGCGATACACCTCACGGCAAACTAATTTTTTCGTAAACACTAATGTTATAGATGGTTCGCAATAAATTAAGCATATGTGAACAAAGCATTTGAAAACGTTCTTTCTCAACGGCGGCCGAGTAAAAGGACAATGTATTACATGTTAAATAATTTTAAGACATGTCTCGGCTACCTTTCTTGGTATAGCTTTAAAAACATAATACATTTGTACATTTGATCTGTATTTACCCAGGCTACATTGCAACAAAAAGTTTTTTTTGTAAAGATTTGAATAATTTGAAGATTGCGGGTAAATAAAGATTCTTAGACTTGGGGAAAAAATACAGAAACACACACGGTTATTAATTTACTCTAACTTTCTCTCTTGTAGCATGGTTCTCCTCTTTAAAATGCACGTGTGAAGGCAATGTCATGAAAGGTAGCCGAGACAAGCCTAAAATCATTTATCACGTAAAACCTTATCCTTTCACTCAGCCGGTCGCGCACTAGGCAGCGACCTTAATAACGGTATACAGGATGTTTCAGTAAAAGCGTGTAAAAATGAAACTTTGAGTAAAGGCCACAACACGGAACTTTTTGGGATTGGGAGCGTGTGGTCTAGGAAGCCAGCTAAAAGACATATGGGCGTAAACGTGTGGGCGACCCATGCAGTGTGTGAAGTTTACTTATCGTCCGCAAGGGAGCTCTGTCATCCATGCATTATCACAGCGCGTGCGTGTATCAACGGCAGACGCAAACTCCACGGGGCATTTTAACGGATGGGCAGAATCACGTTGGTGGCCATCACTTTGAGCAACTCTTGTGAGAGAGAAACTGATACGTTAACACCGGTCCGCCAATGGAGTGGTCCTGTACAGTACTACCTGTCATAAGCGTACGCACGCAGTGTCAATAATGCACGTAACCAATACGGACACCTGTATTCGTGTTCAACACGTTGGCGCACATTTTGCTTTCTCTGTCTCTGCGGATCACACGTCCGCTATCTCAAAAAGTTCCGTGGTGCGTCCCCTATTCTTAACTTCATTTTTGCACGCTTTTGCTGAAACAACCTGTATATATTTTAAAGAGGGCACTCACTAGCATGCTCCCAGTAAAATTGCCAGCAAAATAGGGGAAATAGTTCCGCGAGCTGGCTTCGCATTAGAAAATTCTCTTGACACTGAATGTACTTCGTTTGGATTTTTACGTGCCCCCAGACTAAGAAGCGGAGTATTAGTTACATATGTAAGTTTCTAAACATTTCACAGTTACACTTGATCGACACATGAATAAAGTGGTCGGGTTTCGAGGATACCAAGTCAGCAGAGAAGTAGATCCTGAGCGGAGTTTTCAAAAGTGCTCACTTGTTCACGAATAGCGCATAGCAGTAATACTCAGGGTAACCCTTTTTCCGCACAGAGTCGAATTAGAGTGAGTGAAGAGATTTGGACGGCTCTTAAGTTCAAAGACTTGAGAGCCGATGAGGGTGAAGTGAGGTGAGAATGGAGCAGCGCCGAAATGCAAGGGTGGGGAAACGGGAGAGCCCCGAGAAAACACGCCGACCAGCGGCATCGTCAGGCACGATTCCCACATGCGAAAATCCGGGAGCGACCCCGCCGGGAAGCGAACAAAGTTCGCCCAGGTGGGAGACGAGTACTCTAACCACTACATCACCGCGGCCCCAGAGTACAACTGGAACCAGTGTTGCCAATTTGGCTTTTTCCTGCTAAATCTAGCTTTTTCGATCGGTTTAGCAGCATAAATAATTCTATACAGCCTAGCGGAAAATCTAGCTAGTTTTCTGCAGTGCGAGAAAAACAATTTAGTGGGGCAAATTCAAACAAAAAAACACAAACGAGTTGTTTCTCCTCTCTTCCGAGGAGGCAGAAATTAACACCGATAGTTAAGGGGAAACAACATTTTAAAGGTGGTCTATATTTTTATATTTTTATTTGTAGCTTTTTTTTAACGTGCAGTGTTTAAATAGCAAAGTTATAATTTAATGTGTTTACTTCATTTTCAATAGTTTTATAGAAATCTAGCTTTATTTAATGTTAAAGAGCTTATTTTTACGTGTAGCTTAGCGGTATTTTTTTAAGACCTGTTGGCAACACTGACTAGAAATTACCCACCACGTAAAAATATGAAAAGGTGCGGCATTTATGCATGATGGGGGGGCGTGCAACCTTACTTGAAAAACCATACACCGCTGGAATTATTAACAATAATACTAACAAAAAAACTGTATTGAGAATTCACCATAAAATGTTTCCCCCACCCTACCGATATTATAATGAAATATTTCTCAGACTGGTTTTTCGGTATGTGCAACATAATGAAAAAAAATAATTCAAAGTTTTCAACAAAAACAATATTTATATATATTTATTAAAATTTTATTACAGAACTGGTGGTCAATTTGAGTCTACATTTATCCTGATTATGTTTATCTTCGTATTCACGGTTACCAGAACAAATTTTCTGTATAGAATTATTTCACCCGGCTCAAAAAAAGCAACTGACTTTATGTCGACAATATGAGCAATGTTTTATCCTATTGCAATCATACTGCTACGACGGCAGAATGCTACTTCTTTTTTGTTGAAATTCCTTAAACATATAAACATTTTAAAAAGGCCTCAAATTCAGACGGAAAATTTCTCCCCCCCCCAACTCCCCCCTGAATATTTTT
>NQII01010137.1:10379-38656 GCA_002778355.1 Clitarchus hookeri | reverse complement strand
CGCACTACCCTTCTGATAGTGCCAACCAAAGTTCCTTCTAGACAACAGCATTGAGATAGTTAGGGACAGTTAGTATCATAGCTACCTAGCCACATCTGCTCGAGTTCAGTCTACACCTAGTTAACGTAGTTTACTTCCATTCTGTTCCTGGTTAGTTAGGCGACAGTATGGGAGTGGTGCAAAGTGGCAGCCAGGAAGGCAGCTACTGCCTCCAAATTCAACGGGAGCTGTAACCCAGCCCCAACTGCACTTTGCAGCATAACCCCTGGGAACGAGCTCAAGCCGCACAGCAGTTGGAGACCTCACCTCCCAGCTCCCTCCCCCTCCTTATTTCAGCCCCCAATCAAGACCAACGGCCGACTGCACCCGGTCATTACTGACTTCCGTCAAGGACGCCCCGTGCTGCTAGGGACGCGAATCCCTGGTTACAGAGAAGCCGGACCAGCATCTCTCAGTGGACACCGTTCAGCACCGCCAGCCGCAGCGGCACCTCCGCCCAAGGACTGGGCACCAGCTCCGGCCGACAGCAGCAGAGCAAGGAGCTACCCCGGGCCACNGCAGCGGCACCTCCGCCCAAGGACTGGGCACCAGCTCCGGCCGACAGCAGCAGAGCAAGGAGCTACCCCGGGCCACATCCAGTACAGGTAAACCTGTGGCAGTGTGCCAACCAGTACGCAGGACAGCTAAGCCCACGACTGACTTTGTGCTGTGTCGTCAAGCCACACACCCTATCTTGTACAACAGCCAGGGCCTGGTCAGCAGTCAATATGGTCAGCCAGTTAAATCACCTGTGTCTCTGACCGACACACCAAAACCTTGCCCGACTGTGAAGTCGTCGTCAGCACTAAGTAACAAAAGTTGCAATTCCTGATGGAACAGTAGTTTGATTCTTTGGGGTCAATCACATGTATTCTGCAGCACTTAACATTCATCTTGCGATTCCATCGACGTGTGCAAAATCACACGTCGATGGCGAGATCATGCTTGTGTACACACGAGTGTTATTTCCTTTAGCTTTGAGCAGAGAAGCAAGTTGCAGAGGACAACAAGCTACGTACCAGTATACAGGATGCCATCACTGCTCTTGCAAGGAGAGGACGCCACTAGCTGGGGGATAGTGAATGGCAGCTTCTTGAGCCCTTCACGCTCTCCTCCTCGCAACATATACAATGAGCCATCCCGCGGGTCTGGCAGGAAGAATGGCCTGTACACAGAACACCTTAACTTACAGCCACACTTTCCATTGCAGCAAATTACACAATCATTACAACAGTAACAGGTTAAAAGAAACATAAATAGTAAAAGTATCTTTCAATTAACCAACACATTAATATTGTTCAGTTACATCTTTTAAAATCCAATTTTATGCAGATATGCTAATCTGAGTATGTTCAGCATACAACACAAAAGAAAACTTATAACATGTTGTATGCATAGCATACCCATGACAAAAACCTGGGACCTTCATTGTCTCAACAGTCCTTACCCAGTTGTGACATGCATACCAAGTATTTATGGTGTTTAGTTTTTTAGTAAGAGTATACTTATTGTAATGTCACTGAAACATTGCCTGGCCTGCGTGGTGGCGAGGTTAGGATGCAGACCTCACACATCGACCCAGCGGACAAAGGGGAGTAGTTTTGAAAAGTAATAGCTTGCTGGAGGAAGAATGCGTAAGAACAAGAGACGAGACGGGGAGACAATTTGTTTTCTTGTGACACATCTGTATGTCTCACCCCCTCAAGGAATGCCAGCAGAATTAACATCTTCCCTCTCTTCCCTGTAACCGCCTTTACAGGGCCATAATATATAAAAGAATAGTAAATAGGCTAGTAGTGAATGATAATTTAATAAAGCAATAAGTAAATGTCAACGGTTAAATTTTGTAGTACGTAACATAACATGTAACCAAAAAGGAAAATAAATTGTGCCACTTCCCCAGGAAAGAAGTCTTACTACATACAAAAGAGGGGTTAGCAACCAAGCTTTGTGATTGGGTAGGTTGTCGAAGCTGGTACCATGGGAATATGCGGGCTGCCTTGAATTTACTCATCAGTTGACGGGGCAACGGGTTGGACGTTGCAGAAGGAGCGCCCGGGCTCGTGTCTGGCCAGCCGCAAGATTTTTATTTGAATATTAATGGAGTGAGTCTTGGGGTTACAGGGCGGGTTGGATGATGAAGATAGGCACACCCAGCCTAGTGTATAACCAGCCACAAGTTTTTTAATTATGAAACTGAGCAAATTGCAACGGAATAAGGCATGATTTGGGGGAGTGACACCGGAAAGGATATTGAACTGTATAATAATAAATACTTCCTCTAATTTAAATGTGGAGAGAGGAGTGGAGTGGAGAGATTTAGGTGGCTCTTAACATCAAGGTTTTGAGGGTAGATGAGGGTAATGTGAGGTGAGTATGGAGCAGCGCCAGAATGCAAGGGCGGGGGAAACAAGAGATCCAGCGAAATCCCGTCAACCAACGGCATTGTCCAGCACGATTCCCATGTGCGAAAATCTGGAAGCGACCCCACCAGGAATTAAACTGGTTCGCCTAGGTGGGAGGCAATTAGTCTAACCATTACACTACGGCGGCTCCTTCTAATTTAAAAGTAATAACTGAGCTACTCAGAGCATGAATTACAATAATAGATATTTAAATCATTGCTCGACTATTGGTAAATCCAAGAACACGGAAAGGTACGCCGACGAGTAATGGTGAACATGTCATCCAAAGGTTCAGTGTTCTACTTCCATGAAATATGCAGTTTACGCTGGCATTTGGCAGCTGGTCGAATGTGAAATGTGTTGAAAGGGGAAACTGGCCAGCCCGAGTCAACAACCAAAGTCTCGTCAGTCAGCAGTTCTAGCTGCCAGGTACGCAAGTGGTCCCTGTTTCCATGTTTTCTGGAGCTATTGATGGGATGCGGAACAGAATGGTAGCTTAATTGAATACAGTGCATGTTTTGCTTACGCAGAAACTCAAGCCAACTAGGGCCGATATTATTTTAATGATTTTGGAAAGTGTTTGATCATGGAGAAGAATGAATGGCATGCGTCATGGAATACAGTGTTAGTTCTGGCCCATCGTGATGTTGCCCTCTGCCCTGCGGAGCTTTGGTTCGCCCGAAAGTTGAGAGAGACTGTTGTGGACGTCATGGGACGTGAATTAGGTAATGTATAAATTTGGTTAATCTTAAGACTGAGGTAGGGATTAGCTAATAAGTTTGTATTAGTGAGATTAAGGTGAAGAGATGGGCACGATACTTGGCCAACTTTAGCGTTGGGTGCAATCTAACTTGTGTTAGTATAAGCAATTCTCTGAACTGCTGCTAATAGTTCACTATTATGCCAAAGCGCTGCATTAGGATCATTCACATGCCGCGGTATAAGCTTTCCAGGAAATGCGACTATCCATAGAATAAGGAAAGAGAAATGTTAGAGAGAGACAAAAAGCTTCCCTGCAATTCGTTTCTTTTGCGGCGTTGCCATATTTTCATTTCCTGCTCTTTCATGAAGAAAAGTGTGCAAAAGTATTATTATTGAAGAAATGTTTTCATGTAATGGGGTCTAGATATGTTTTAAAAGAATTATTGTATATTCAAACGATGGGGAAGTGGCGAAGAGGTGTTACAGGTGGACGGAAACATATTGCTAAGTCACGGGTGATGCGTAAACTTAAAGCAGCAAACAGAAGAATTTGCAGTTCTGCTTCGGAAAAAAATCAACTTCCTGAATCAGCAGATGTTACCAAAGGTTAAGTTAATGTAGCCTATCATGATTTAATTCTGCCTACTAAATTCCGTTTTAATCGTGTTCTTCAAATTGTCCTTTAAAAATTGCAACAGTTGTTCTTAGATGTTGTTGAAGCTATAGATAAAACTAATTTCAAAACTTTTTTACTTGACGTTTTCAATTTTATGGCTCCCAAATAGATTCAGTAAAATGTTTCTAAGTTCATCGCCTCCACTTTCTGCATATAATTAAGTTATAATACATTATTTATTAAATTTCGATTTTATGTCATATGATAAGGTAAACTTATTAATGTGTGTCTTAAATTATCTTCTCGTGGATAAGCAGTGCGATACGTGAGGTTGGTGCAGTGACCCAAAACACATAGCAAATACAGCATCTCTTAAGATAAATAAGTAATTTGTGCAATTATTGAATGAAATATGTACATGGTCCAACTGCATTTTAACACGACAAACAGGGTTGCTACAGGATACAATGAACAAGTTTCCATAGCTTTTCTAGTCTTTCCAGAAAAAACAATTTCGTATACATTGAATCAAATATTTTCTAACAGAAAAATTGCAACTAATTAAATAAATGTGGCCAAACAAATATTTACTAACCTTACACTTTCTGGAAAATTTGAATTATTTAGTTCGAATTATAGAATTTTTTACTTGCAACATTTTTTTTTTTTTTTTCTCTATCTAAATTTGTATCACCTCCCAAGTGTTTAAAATAGTTATTCTGTGGAAATGATATNATTTTTTTTTTTCTCTATCTAAATTTGTATCACCTCCCAAGTGTTTAAAATAGTTATTCTGTGGAAATGATATTGCAAATATTTTTAATTACCAGCACGAGTTCCCTCCCACCCCTCTCCATGGAATTGTACAGGTTTTGCACGACACTTTCAAATTCTTTACAGATGTTTTAGGTTTTCCAATTCTGTAACAAACCCTGAATATTTCTTTGATTGCTGTCATAACTATCACCAAGTTCCATGCAGTGTGCGCTCTTCCTTGATGATAAATAATAATGTTAAGTGTATGAACAGTAGTGTTATCTTCGTAACTGTTGCATAGATGTGAAAACAGGGTGATGACTGAAGTTTGTTCTGTAACATGCAACCATGCGACCACTGTCACAAATATCTTGATACATGTGTTGACAGAAACGCATCATGCAAAATGTGCACTAAAACCAACATGTGTAAACTTAGAAGGAAACAGCCCTGCTGAGATGTTTCTCTGTGGCAAAATCTTCAACATATAGTTCCATAATTTTATATTATGTAACAATTACCAGATCCTTTTCACGCGAGTGGTCGTAAATTTGTATATGTTGTTATAATTATATATATTATATTTGTATATGTTATATTTGTATATCTCTTTAATATATCCACAAATATTTGTTAACATAAATTGGTTTAGTTAAGTTATCATATCGAGAAGGTTCCAGAGAGAATCGTGTCGTTTTGTCGACATGTAAGTGAACAACGTTCTTTGGTTCCTAGGTATTTTAGTTTGTTTTGTAAACAATTTGAAAGTGATATTTACTATATGATAGCATATAAACTGGTGTCGCCTGAAAACGGNTTAGTTTGTTTTGTAAACAATTTGAAAGTGATATTTACTACATGATAGCATATAAACTGGTGTCGCCTGAAAACGGCAAACACTGTATTATGACAGAATGCTCTTTATGTGCTTGGAAATTTACACAAAATAAATTTATTTACGATGGTGGTCTCTCATGCTTTGTTGTGGAACTTGAAAACCGTTATGTCTAGTGGAACATGTATGTATGTATGTATGTATGCAGGGCCAAGCGCACGGGAGGGGTATTGGAGATTAAACAGATGCCATGAAGCTTCAAGAAATACAACAAAACTAAACAGCATGTTTACTATAAACAAACTGTGTCAATCTCAGTTTTAATTATCCTCTAAACAGTGATGCTATTTGGTTGTCTTTTAAATATTTTTATAACTGGGCTGTAACAGAAATTTATGTTTACCGATGAAACTGAAAGCGAAGTTAACATAGCTTTGTCCCTACCACACCACCTCCCATTTTCAGATTGTGTGCACGGGCCTGTATGTATGNAAGCGAAGTTAACATAGCTTTGTCCCTACCACACCACCTCCCATTTTCAGATTGTGTGCACGGGCCTGTATGTATGTGTATGAGTGTGTGTATAAATATGGGTTAAGCCTAGTCTTCTATTCAAAATAAAGTGACGATTAGCACTAGAATATAGTGTATACGACTACCGTTGTTTTTACACGATACAAGCAAGGATGATGTATTATACTTCATCAACAAGTCTGTGATCCTTCATAATAATACTTGAAAACTTATGTTGTTGAACCTGCTGTNGATGTATTATACTTCATCAACAAGTCTGTGATCCTTCATAATAATACTTGAAAACTTATGTTGTTGAACCTGCTGTCTTGACAATGAATTCAGCAAAACCTTACGTATTGCATAATACCTAACAATTTAATAGAGCATGTCAAAATATTTGACCTGCAAATGTGTAGTGTGTCACACAATNGAAGTGCCGCAAGACGATGTGGCATGGACTCGACTAATGTCTGAAGGTATGCAGGAGGCAATTCACACCATGAATCATGCAGAGTAGTCCACAAATCCATAGGAGTGCGAGGCGGTGGAGATCTCTTCTGAGCAGCACCTTGCAAGGCATCCCAGATATGCTCTATAATGTTCATGTCTGGTGATTTAGGTGGCCAATGGAAGTGTCTAAAGTCAGAAGAGTGTTCCTGGAGCCACTCGGTAGCAACTCTCGACGTGTGGGGTGTCGCATTGTCCTGCTGGAATTGTCCACGTCCGTCGGAATGCACAATGGACATGAATGGGTGCAGGTGATCGGACAGGATGCTTACGTATCTGTCACCTGTCAGAGTCGTATCTAGACGTATCAGGGGTCCCATTTCACGCCAACTGCACACGCCCCATACCATGACAGAGCCTCCACCAGCTTGAACAGTCCCCTGTTGACATGTAGGGTCCATGGATTCATGAGGATGTCTCCATACCCGTACACGTCCATCCGCCCGATACAATTGGAAACGAGACTCGTCAGACCAGGCAACGTGTTTCCAGTCATCAACAGTCCAATGGCGGTGTTGGCGGGCCCAGGGGAGGTGTACAGCTTTGTGTCGTGCAGTCAACAACGGTACACGAGTGGACCTTCGGCTCTGAAAGCCCATATCAATGATGGTCCATTGAATAGTTCGCACACTGGCAATTGTTGATGCCCCAACATTGTAATCTGCGCCAATTTGAGAAAGGGTTGCACGTCTGTCACGTTTAATGATTCTCGTCAGTCGTTGTTTGTCCCATTCGTTCACGATCTTTTTCCAGCCACAGCGATGTCGAAGATTTGATGTTTTACCGGATTCCCAATATTCACGGTACACTCATGAAATGGTTGTACGCGAAAATCCAAATTTTGTTGCTACCTCGGAAATGCTATATCCTATCTCTCGTGCGCAGACTATAACACCACATTCCAACTCACTTAAATCTTGATAACCTGCCATTGTAGCAGCAGTAACCGATCTAGCTACTTTGCCAGACCTCTGTTATTTGCATAAGCACGCCTATACCAGTTTTTTTGGCTCTCCAGTGTAATATGTGCACAACTTCTGCGTTCCTTTGTTTATTAGATGTTTGTCTTGATAAGAAAACATTTTTTAGACAAAGCCAATCATAATCAGGTTACTCTAGGCGTAAACATCTATAATTTGCTGGCTGACGCTAAAAAGAAAGAGAATGAAAGAGAATCTAAGTTTAAGTGTTTTGGAAATACAGCAAATCAGTATTTTTTCCGCTGCGAAAAGCAGGTGTCTCTAACGAGTGAATACAGCCATTGCGCAGATTAAACATTTCTGAAACAATGTACTACATACGATGAAACATGTGGTGTTAGTTTTACTTTTACACTTTGTTACAATTGAGTGTCCGTAAATATTTAATTTGTAACATGTTACATTACATAAAGAATATTTACTTTCAAGGAGTAATTTGCAAATCTGAGTATCAACAATGTGGTACAATTCATAGACTACAGATGATGTAGAGCTATCTCGCTGGCTCCTGGCAACCAGTCTCCGTGTCCCAACATTGAACTGCTTTTCAACCAATACAACTTGCAAAAATGGCGTGGATTGGATTTGAGAATAGAATATTGTTAAGCAAACAAGTGCTTTGATTAGAATACTGTTAGGCAAACAAGTACTTTGAGATGTTTAGATACTTCCTCTAACATATTTTTAATGCAGTTTGATTAAATTTATATTGGTAAAAGTATTTTATTAATATAATAGTGCCTGTCATTTAAAAATTAAGATTTAAACAAACACATTAATCATTGTAGACCATATGACTGACAGCCGTGTTTTTTTGGGATAGGTCAATGTTGGGTACATGTGCAGAAGACGAATAGTCGGTCTGCCTCATCTCCAGTCTATGCAGTAGGTACAAATTTTGATTTATAGGTTCCGGTCAAAACTCACATTTGTGATTTAAAATCCGCTTGGATATTATGTTAGGTTTTAAAGTAATCTTGAAAACACTAATGTATACTTGAATTATAATATTCTTGAAAAACATTTTGAAATTCATTCTGTGTGAAGTCTGATTGTGTATTGATCGGTGACGTAGCCAGAAATTTCTCAAGGGAGAGGTTACACTGACTAGGTAAGGGAGGGAGGGAGGTTATATTGGCATTAGAGGTGCTGATGCATGTGTTAAAGACAAAAATTACTTCACAATATAATGAAATGCATCGTAGTTTACAGCAAGTATGATGTTATCAAAATTAAAGGTTTATTAATAATTTAAATTATAATAGTTGACATCCTTACAGTCTAAATGAAAACGAGGGGGTGGGTTCACAACAACCCCCCCCCCCCTTCTTCCTTGTGGCTATGCCGCTGGTATTGGTGTATAAGTGTATGCAGTCTCGAATATATAATAGCATATTTTTTGTTTGTCATAATAACAAAGCAACTCTGCTTTGCAGGATTTGTGGACCTTACAAATAATGAATTCCATAAGACATAAAATATAAGTAGAAACATCCTTTGTGCAAACTCTGCCAGAAAATTGTCATTTCAGTTAACTTGAGAAAAGCCAATTTACTGTTTCAAAAGAGCATTAATAACATTGTTTCACAATACAGTATCACGATGATTCTAAGTTGACAGAATTAGTTTCTTTTCATAACGGAGAATTTCAATACTATGTAGCAAATAACAATAATACTAAGTAGCAAATAAAATATATTCGCTACACATATCCGTGCTTCTGCCGTACGTTCTTGACAATAACTAATAATTTTCTTTCGTAAACACGTTACAGAAACCCTATACATGGTACTGTTTTGTAGAGTACAAACATTATCTGGAACCAATATTACCTTACACTTTTTCAATTAAGTTTTTTCTGAGCCGTGCTTTAGTGACCAAGTGCTGCTTTTTTTATTATTCATAGCCATGTGTGAATACGTAAATTACGTCATGTGAGTCGGCTGCGATGCATATTGCAAACTAAAATGAAAGTTTTTTGTGTAGGAGACCGTGAGAATACATCATCGTAACTAGTCGAATGAAAAATAGGACACATATCGTAACGTAAATATATCAGAGGCTGACAGTGCTAACGCCAGCTGGCAATGCTGTCTCTGCTGGCTTGATTTACCGTTACAACAATCAGTCGAGGAGGAGGGGGAAGGGGTGAGGCACGGTGTACTCTACTTACTCTATGGAGTATTCGATGACGACATCTCGAGCACAGCCCTTGTAGTTCTGTTGTGTTGTACAGAGCGCAGCAGTTAACAAAGCTAACTATGTGGCAAAAATCATGAATTCCGCAGCCATATCGTTGATGACACAGCGTTTAATTATACGGCTAAATGTTCATTACCGGTCACACAGATAAAGAATTTGTCAGCTGTTTGGTTTTCTAGAAACATGGCAGAATGCCACAACGAAGTAAATTTCTAGCTATACTTAAATTAACATACAAAAAATCTCATTTGAATACTGTAGTTTTTCGCAATTGAGAGCTGCCACATACAGTGACTGTTAAAATTATGTATGTAACAGTTACAACTTGCTACATGTAAAATGTTTGTTTCTTGGCAGAGTTTATATCTCATCTAAACGCACAAAATATTTTTTGTTCAAGAGTAAACGGCAGTGTTGCTAATAAAACGTTTTCTACAAACATTAAAAACAATATAATTTTCTTAAATATTAAAAATTTTATTGATTCTAATTTTTTTTAATGAACTTTGCATGAACTAATCTGACCATATCTCTATTATTATCAACATGAATCCGTGGAAATGTAACTCGGCACATATCTAACACTCCCTCTAAAGCTGTTAACATAATTTTCCTCAGGTTCAACTATTCTGAGTTTGAAAAGGAAGAAACATTGAGTTTCTGTCAAGATTACAAGTTGTTGAAATTTAATAGTTTTTTTAATATCAAAGTATTAAGAAAAAACCCTTGTGACATTTTTGATAAGAATTTGCTGTCTAGCCTGATGATATTGGCAACCCCTCCCTCACCACCAAATNATGTGCTTGGAAATTTACACAAAATAAATTTATTTACGATGGTGGTCTCTCATGCTTTGTTGTGGAACTTGAAAACAGTTGTGTCTAGTGGAACATGTATGTATGTATGTATGCAGGGCCATGCGCACGGTAGGGGTATTGGAGGTTAAACACATGCCATGAAGCTTCAAGAAATACAACAAAACTAAACAGCATGTTTACTATAAACAAACTGTGTCAATCTCAGTTTTAATTATCCTCTAAACAGTGATGCTATTTGGTTGTCTCTTGAATATTTTTATAACTCACTGTAACAGAAATTTATGGTTACCGATGAAACTGAAAGCAAAGTTAACATAGCTTTGTCCCTACCACACCACCTCCCATTTTCAGATTGTGTGCACGGGCCTGTATGTATGCGCATGAGTGTGTGTATAAATATGGGTTAAGCCTAGTCTTCTATTCAAAATAAAGTGACGATTAGCACTAGAATATAGTGTATACGACTACCGTTGTTTTTACACGATACAAGCAAGGATGATGTATTATACTTCATCCAACAAGTCTGTGATCCTTCATAATAATACTTGAAAACTTATGTTGTTGAACCTGCTGTGTTGACAATGAATTCAGCAAAACTTTACATATTGCATAATACCTAACAATTTAATAAAACCTGTCAAAATATTTTNAATTTAATAGAGCATGTCAAAATATTTGACCTGCAAATGTGTAGTGTGTCACACAATATAGGCATGTTCTGAAAACGCGAACAAATTTTAGGATGTCTTATGCATGCTTTCAATGCCTAATGAGTAGTGACACCTGATTTTCATGAAAAGATATTCCACGCAACCTACAGTTCAATATACACTGAATAGCCAAAAAACTGGTACACCTGCCTAATATCGTGCAGGGCCCCATGAGCACGCAGAAGTGCCGCAAGACGACGTGGCATGGACTCAACTAATGTCTGAAGGTATGCAGGAGGCAATTCACACCATGAATCATGCAGAGTAGTCCACAAATCCATAGGAGTGCGAGGCGGTGGAGATCTCTTCTGAGCAGCACGTTGCAAGGCATCCCAGATATGCTCTATAATATTCATGTCTGGTGATTTAGGTGGCCAATGGAAATGTCTAAAGTCAGAAGAGTGTTCCTGGAGCCACTCGGTAGGAACTCTCGACGTGTGGGGTGTCACATTGTCCTGCTGGAATTGTCCACGTACGTCGGAATGCACAATGGACATGAATGAGTACAGGTGATCGGACAGGATGCTTACGTATCTGTCACCTGTCAGAGTTGTATCTAAACGTATCAGGGGTCCCATTTCACGCCAACTACACATGCCCCATACCATAACAGAGCCTCCACCAGCTTGAACAGTCCCCTGTTGACATGTAGGGTTCATGGATTCATGAGGNTACCGGATTCCCAATATTCACGGTACACTCATGAAATGGTTGTACGCGAAAATCCAAATTTTGTTGCTACCTCGGAAATGCTATATCCTATCTCTCGTGCGCAGACTATAACACCACATTCCAACTCACTTAAATCTTGATAACCTGCCATTGTAGCAGCAGTAACCGATCTAGCTACTTTGCCAGACCTCTGTTATTTGCATAAGCACGCCTATACCAGTTTTTTTGGCTCTCCAGTGTAATATGTGCACAACTTCTGCGTTCCTTTGTTTATTAGATGTTTGTCTTGATAAGAAAACATTTTTTAGACAAAGCCAATCATAATCAGGTTACTCTAGGCGTAAACATCTATAATTTGCTGGCTGACGCTAAAAAGAAAGAGAATGAAAGAGAATGTAAGTTTAAGTGTTTTTGAAATACAGCAAATCAGTATTTTTTCCGCTGCGAAAAGCAGGTGTCTCTAACGAGTGAATACAGCCATTGCGCAGATTAAACATTTCTGAAACAATGTACTACATACGATGAAACATGTGGTGTTAGTTTTACTTTTACACTTTGTTACAATTGAGTGTCCGTAAATATTTAATTTGTAACATGTTACATTAAATAAAGAATATTTACTTTCAAGGAGTAATTTGCAAATCTGAGTATCAACAATGTGGTACAATTCATAGACTACAGATGAGGTAGAGCTATCTCGCTGGCTCCTCGCAACCAGACTCCGTGTCCCAACATTGAACTGCTTTTCAACCAATACAACTTGCAAAAATGGCGTGGATTGGATTTGAGAATAGAATATTGTTAAGCAAACAAGTGCTTTGATTAGAATACTGTTAGGCAAACAAGTACTTTGAGATGTTTAGATACTTCCTCTAACATATTTTTAATGCAGTTTGATTAAATTTATATAGGTAAAAGTATTTTATTAATATAATAGTGCCTGTCATTTAAAAATTAAGATTTAAACAAACACATTAATCATTGTAGACCATATGACTGACAGCCGTGTTTTTTTGGGATAGGTCAATGTTGGGTACATGTGCAGAAGACGAATAGTCGGTCTGCCTCATCTCCAGTCTATGCAGTAGGTACAAATTTTGATTTATAGGTTCCGGTCAAAACTCACATTTGTGATTTAAAATCCGCTTGGATATTATGTTAGGTTTTAAAGTAATCTTGAAAACACTAATGTATACTTGAATTATAATATTCTTGAAAAACATTTTGAAATTCATTCTGTGTGAAGTCTGATTGTGTATTGATCGGTGACGTAGCCAGAAATTTCTCAAGGGAGAGGTTACACTGACTAGGTAAGGGAGGGAGGGAGGTTATATTGGCATTAGAGGTGCTGATGCATGTGTTAAAGACAAAAATTACTTCACAATATAATGAAATGCATCGTAGTTTACAGCAAGTATGATGTTATCAAAATTAAAGGTTTATTAATAATTTAAATTATAATAGTTGACATCCTTACAGTCTAAATGAAAACGAGGGGGTGGGTTCACAACAACCCCCCCCCCCCTTCTTCCTTGTGGCTATGCCGCTGGTATTGGTGTATAAGTGTATGCAGTCTCGAATATATAATAGCATATTTTTTGTTTGTCATAATAACAAAGCAACTCTGCTTTGCAGGATTTGTGGACCTTACAAATAATGAATTCCATAAGACATAAAATATAAGTAGAAACATCCTTTGTGCAAACTCTGCCAGAAAATTGTCATTTCAGTTAACTTGAGAAAAGCCAATTTACTGTTTCAAAAGAGCATTAATAACATTGTTTCACAATACAGTATCACGATGATTCTAAGTTGACAGAATTAGTTTCTTTTCATAACGGAGAATTTCAATACTATGTAGCAAATAACAATAATACTAAGTAGCAAATAAAATATATTCGCTACACATATCCGTGCTTCTGCCGTACGTTCTTGACAATAACTAATAATTTTCTTTCGTAAACACGTTACAGAAACCCTATACATGGTACTGTTTTGTAGAGTACAAACATTATCTGGAACCAATATTACCTTACACTTTTTCAATTAAGTTTTTTCTGAGCCGTGCTTTAGTGACCAAGTGCTGCTTTTTTTATTATTCATAGCCATGTGTGAATACGTAAATTACGTCATGTGAGTCGGCTGCGATGCATATTGCAAACTAAAATGAAAGTTTTTTGTGTAGGAGACCGTGAGAATACATCATCGTAACTAGTCGAATGAAAAATAGGACACATATCGTAACGTAAATATATCAGAGGCTGACAGTGCTAACGCCAGCTGGCAATGCTGTCTCTGCTGGCTTGATTTACCGTTACAACAATCAGTCGAGGAGGAGGGGGAAGGGGTGAGGCACGGTGTACTCTACTTACTCTATGGAGTATTCGATGACGACATCTCGAGCACAGCCCTTGTAGTTCTGTTGTGTTGTACAGAGCGCAGCAGTTAACAAAGCTAACTATGTGGCAAAAATCATGAATTCCGCAGCCATATCGTTGATGACACAGCGTTTAATTATACGGCTAAATGTTCATTACCGGTCACACAGATAAAGAATTTGTCAGCTGTTTGGTTTTCTAGAAACATGGCAGAATGCCACAACGAAGTAAATTTCTAGCTATACTTAAATTAACATACAAAAAATCTCATTTGAATACTGTAGTTTTTCGCAATTGAGAGCTGCCACATACAGTGACTGTTAAAATGATGTATGTAACAGTTACAACTTCCTACATGTAAAACGTTTGTTACTTGGCAGAGTTTATCTCTCATCTAAACGCACAAAATATTTTTTGTTCAAGAGTAAACAGCAGTGTTGCTACTAAAACGTTTTCTACAAACATTAAAAACAATATAATTTTCTTAAATATTAAAAATTTTATTGATTCTAATTTTTTTTTAATGAACTTTGCATGAACTAATCTGACCATATCTCTATTATTATCAACATGAATCCGTGGAAATGTAACTCGGCACATATCTAACACTCCCTCTAAAGCTGTTAACATAATTTTCCTCAGGTTCAACTATTCTGAGTTTGAAAAGGAAGAAACATTGAGTTTCTGTCAAGATTACAAGTTGTTGAAATTTAATAGTTTTTTTAATATCAAAGTATTAAGAAATAACCCTTGTGACATTTTTGATAAGAATTTGCTGTCTAGCCTGATGATATTGGCAACCCCTCCCTCACCACCAAATTGATGTTAAGGTTTTGATTGATTAAATAATTGAATACTTTTGCTTGGTCTGTACTACCATAGAACACTTGTCCTGTAAGGGGCAAAGACGAGTAGTTTTTACAATTCTGGCTTTGGTTAAGTGTTTAAATAATTTTTAATAAGTGAGTGACTTAAGACAGTACGTTATTTATGCTCTGTAAATGTTTCTCTACAGCACTAGTCTTTGGTTGTGGTGCAGGTTTAAAGTAGTTATGCTTTCTGGTTTTGCACCCGCATTGCGACACATTTAGTTTGGTGGAGGCTTCCGGCTGTTAGTTCGTTCAAGTGTCTTGCTGGTCACACACAGAGGCATGTAATAGTTTTGCCTCGCATCAGGGCGAGGCATCGCATCAGGGCGAGGCATCGCCCTGTTGTGAGCAGGATTCCAGCAGGCTTCACGCGTGACCGACGCCATGTTGGTTACTCCATGGTTACTATGTTTTCACAACACAATGTATACGTTTCACATTTTAATCCTTTAAACCTTGTTTACACTGTGACTTAGTGAGAAAAAAAAATTATACTATTTCCCATGTAGTGCTGTTTTGGTGCATTATTAATATTTCATTATTTTCTCATGATGGCAGTGGCCCAGCAACATGTGTTTTTCCCTCGTGTGCAGCAATGAGTAATTGTGATGTGATGAAAGTTTCCTGTATGAATCACCTACAGAATGTGCACACACACACATAATTAAAAATCAAAAAGTTTTTTACTTGTTACTGAAGTGACAGTTACTTGAAGCACGTAATATGTTAGGTGTATTTTCGACCATTATAACATTTTAAATAACGTTAATCATCAGAATTTTAATTTCAGCAGTCTCAGACAGATGAGGTGCGCTACACTTCATACTTAGTGTGCTTATTTTTGATTATATTCATTAAGTGTGATTACACCAGGTCGAAGTAATTCTGTAGGATTATCCACTTTTGTGCTTAAAGTCATGTGATATTTATTTATGCACACTTATGTCTGGAATTTTTTAGGTTTTATTATTTTGAGTACAATTATGAAGTGTTTTTGTTGCCTAAACGGATGTCAGTGTGTTTGTATTAGGATATCTGAGATTTACAACTTTTGGTGGAAATTTTAGCTAAAATATGTTAACTGAAGTGCAAGAAAATAATAATGCCACATATTTTTGAAATGTTATTCAATGAAAGTTTGTCAAGCTCATGTGAATTGTCACTTCTTTAGCCTATAGCATAAATATGTCAAGTATCTGTAATCTCTTTGTATTATACCAGTAGAGTTATGTTGTACTTTCCAGTGTGCCAAAAAACTATTCTTTTTAAATGCAAGGCACGTTTGGACTGAGTCTACAGTTTTTATTTAATTTCAGCCAAGTGTATGCATTTGTAATNTTTTTTAAATGCAAGGCACGTTTGGACTGAGTCTACAGTTTTTATTTAATTTCAGCCAAGTGTATGCATTTGTAATGATTATTAAGTCAAATATAAAATAAACCAGCAATGAATTTTTGGCATGATGACTATTTGAGGCTGAACTTTAAGCGTTGCCATTTTTTTAAGCGTGTTGCAGCAACAGTAAACTAACTTATTTTAATGTGTCACAGAATAAAGCAGGTAAAGTACCAAATATTAGCTTCTGTCAGGATACAAACACATGTTGTGGGTGATTCATATATGAATAAACTTGCAACATTAAAATTTAACAAAATAGGCCTAATTAAAATAGTACTACTGAAAAGGTAAAACTAAGTTTAAAGATATAACAGGTAATTGTGTATGCTAAAATTTGCAGTTAATAGGACAACATGCTATAGATAAAAAATAAAGATGAAATAAATNACAGGTAATTGTGTATGCTAAAATTTGCAGTTAATAGGACAACATGCTATAGATAAAAAATAAAGATGAAATAAATCCACCTCCACCCTACTTTCGAGCCTCTTTCCACGTTTATGTGTTTACCAGCAAAAGAAAAAAATATATATATATTAAAATTTCTACGTGTGTGAATCCCGTACAATACCTCCAATAGTGCTAGGCTACTTACATGAGAGAATGTGGTGATTCAATTGGAACTTTAACAACTGGCTCTGTAAAAGAAAGAGAAAAAAGTACTTTTTAAATGTTACGTAAGACATCAAAAACTTAACATCACACCACTCGAAAAAACACATCAAACTAACATTGAAATTATATAATTGTGTAAACCCTACAAAAGGAACAGATTATTAATGACATCTAGGTGTCCACATTACATGCACCGTCTTCCACAGGCCACGTCACCAGGCGGGCCAGCGACGAGCNGTTAATGACATCTAGGTGTCCACATTACATGCACCGTCTTCCACAGGCCACGTCACCAGGCGGGCCAGCGACGAGCAGTAATACAGAGCCGTGTTCTGCAGGGGTACCACGATACTGCTTCACACTCGTACAAGCCATCACATCTATCCTTTAGTCCATTCTCCTTTACTTACAACTTTTCTGAAGCCCTGCTAAAGTTCTACTTTCAGGATATTCCTCCGCCTCAAGCACACAAAGCTTACAAAATCACACCAGAGGGATAACGGACTGACTGCATTCGTGCACGCCAAGTGCATGAATATTTTACATAAGAACTATTTCTTACTAGGTTTTACCAACACACCCAATGTTTCCCTGTCTTTCTTTATATTACACTGAAGAACCAAAAAAACTGGTACACCTGCCTAATATAGTGTAGGGCCACTGCGAGCACGCAGAAGTGCCGCAAGACAACGTGGCATTGACTCAACTACTGTCTGAAGGTATGCAGGAGGCAATTCACACCATGAATCCTGCCAGGCAGTCCACAAATCCATAGGAGTACGAGGCGGTGGAGACCTCTTCTGAACAGCACGTTGCAAGACATCCCAGATATGCTCAATAATGTTAATGTCTGGTGATTTAGGTGGCCAATGGAAGTGTCTAAAGTCAGAAGAGTGTTCTTGGAGCCACTCTGTAGCAACTCTCGACGTGTGGGGTGTCACATTGTCCTGCTGGAATTGTCCACGTCCGTCGGAATGCACAATGGACATGAATGGGTACAGGTGATCGGACAGGATGCTTACGTATCTGTCACCTGTCAGAGTTGTATCTAGACATATCAGGGTTCCCATTTCACGCCAACTGCACACACCCCATACCATGACAGAGCCTCCACCAGCTTGAACAGTCCTCTGTTGACATGTAGGGTTCATGAATTCATGATGATGTCTCCATACCCATACACGTCCATCCACTTGATAAAATTGGAAACAAGACTTGTCAGACAAGGCAACGTGTTTCCAGTCATCAACAGTCCAATGGCGGTGTTAGCGGGCTCAGGCGAGGCGTAAAGCCTTGTCTCGTGCAGTCAACAATGGTACACGAGTGGGCCTTCGGCTCCGAAAGACCATATCAATGATGGTCCATTGAATAGTTCGCATGCTGGCACTTGTTGATGCCCCAGCATTGAAATCTGCGCCAATTTGAGAAAGGGTTGCACGTCTGTCATGTTTAATGATTCTCGTCAGTCGTCGTTTGTCCCGTTCGTTCACAATTTTTTTCCGGTGCAGTGATGTTGAAGATTTGTTGTTTTACTGGATTCCCGATATTCACGGTACACTCGTGAAATGGTTGTACGTGAAAATCCAAATTTTATCACTACCTCGGAGATGCTATGTCCCATCTCTCGTGCGCAAACTATAATACCACATTCAAACTCACTTAACTCTTGATAACCTGCCATTGTAGCAGCAGTAACCAATCTAGCAACTTTGCCAGACGCTTGTTGTCTTATATAGGCGCTGCCGACCGCATCGTATTACTCTGCTTGGTTCCATACCTCTGTTATTTGCATACACACGCCTATACCAGTTTTTTTGGCTCTCCAGTGTAGTTATAAATTAAATATTGTAAATTTATATACAAATTATTAGTGAAATTTCAAAAGTTCAATTTGACCAGAAATAATGTACTTTTACGTTAACATAAGTATAAAACGCTTGTCATACANACAAGGCGCTGGACTGGCGTGCAGTGTTTCCGCCATGCTGCGTGTACCTATGGGACTTTAACAAGTGACCCGTCACTATTACTTACAAGGCGCTGGACTGGCGTGCAGTGTTTCCGCCATGCTGCGTGTACCTATGGGACTTTAACAAGTGACCCGTCACTATTACTTACAAGGCGCTGGACTGGCGTGCAGTGTTTCCACCATGCTGCGTGTACCTATGGGACTTTAACAAGTGACCCGTCACTATTACTTACAAGGCGCTGGACTGGCGTGCAGTGTTTCCACCATGCTGCGTGTACCTATGGGACTTTAACAAGTGACCCGTCACTATTACTTACAAGGCGCTGGACTGGCGTGCAGTGTTTCCACCATGCTGCGTGTACCTATGGGACTTTAACAAGTGACCCGTCACTATTACTTACAAGGCGCTGGACTGGCGTGCAGTGTTTCCACCATGCTGCGTGTACCTATGGGACTTTAACAAGTGACCCGTCACTATTACTTACAAGGCGCTGGACTGGCGTGCAGTGTTTCCACCATGCTGCGTGTACCTATGGGACTTTAACAAGTGACCCGTCACTATTACTTACAAGGCGCTGGACTGGCGTGCAGTGTTTCCACCATGCTGCGTGTACCTATGGGACTTTAACAAGTGACCCGTCACTATTACTTACAAGGCGCTGGACTGGCGTGCAGTGTTTCCACCATGCTGCGTGTACCTATGGGACTTTAACAAGTGACCCGTCACTATTACTTACAAGGCGCTGGACTGGCGTGCAGTGTTTCCACCATGCTGCGTGTACCTATGGGACTTTAACAAGTGACCCGTCACTATTACTTACAAGGCGCTGGACTGGCGTGCAGTGTTTCCACCATGCTGCGTGTACCTATGGGACTTTAACAAGTGACCCGTCACTATTACTTACAAGGCGCTGGACTGGCGTGCAGTGTTTCCACCATGCTGCGTGTACCTATGGGACTTTAACAAGTGACCCGTCACTATTACTTACAAGGCGCTGGACTGGCGTGCAGTGTTTCCGCCATGCTGCGTGTACCTATGGGACTTTAACAAGTGACCCTACCATTTTATTGCTGGAAAGTGCACGTCCCTATCACTGTTTTGCCTGTTTCCTACTAGTATATTATGAGATTCACCAGTGCGAAAAATATGTTTTCAGCTATCTTGGACAGCTCAGAAATAATATTTATAATGTGCATAATGTATTAAGAGTATTATTTGTAACTCGTGTGAAGCATTTTTCCTTTTTGTACATTGGTATAATGGAAATATATTTAATAGTTTCGTAAAAAAAAAATGCAGATTTCAAACACACTACAACGCAGTTCACGCACCAGGTAGGCGGCGCCCTTAAGGTTTCTGCTTATGTGGAATCCAACAATGAGCTGTTAAATAGGTCTAGATGTCTTGGTCACCTTTGACAATATAAAATTCAAAAGAAAACCATTTCCTTGCTTTTCAAAGACAACAAGGCAACGAGAGAAAAACTAGTTTTGCGTTTTTGAGTGTCTAAATTTTCAACTTGCTAGTAATTATCAGGATATAAAAATGGCTGAAATTATTGAATAGCAATGTGAGGTGAATAAATTCAGTGGTGGCATGCATATAGGTTTGAGAAGAACGGAGTTGTTCTTAATGCACATTGCTCAAACAATTTTGTGGGCTCGACTAGAGAGAGACAGCAGAAAGTAGGAGTGACGCATGTGCCATACACTCCTTAACTCACATTTATTTCTTCCTTGTCTTGCTCTGCTTTCTGAATTCCTCCCTCTGATACCTTACTTCTGCTTGTGAAGGCAGGGACCGCGGTGGTGTAGTGGTTAAACTGCTCGCCTCCCACCTAGGCGAACCTGGGTCGCTCCCGGATTTTCGCATGTGGTAATCATTCCGGATTATGGTGGTGGTTTTCTCGGGGATTTCCTGTTTCCCCGCCCCTTCATTCCGACGCTGCTCCGTACTCGCTTCACCCTCATCGGCACACTAAACCGCAAAGTTAAGAGCTGCGCATATCTCTTCACTTACTTACTTGCCAAGGACTTCTTTACATGGGAACATTATCAGGTCTGTGATTCTGGCTGACAGAGATATCTGCTGCAAATGTTTGGTGAGTACGACTGTCCACAAAGATTTTGTACATAAAAGTTATCTTCTAATCTGGATAGTGTAAATTGTTAAATGAATAAAAATTTTGGAAAGGTTACATTCTAACACAAACTGCATGCAGAGAATGTTAAAGACATATACATACGCAATAATAAATTTAAGCATGTCCCANAACATTCTAACACAAACTGCATGCAGAGAATGTTAAAGACATATACATACGCAATAATAAATTTAAGCATGTCCCATCTAAGAAATTAATGTCAATAACCATTACTTAAAAATTCTTTAAATTTCAAATTTGTCATTTTAATCTCTCATGTTTAATCCAGGCAGTGTTGCAATTGGTTGGGTTTTTGTTAATTATACACAATATTGTGTTTCTACTTTTGTTATGTTTCAACTGGTACACAATAGGCATTCAATCATTCAACAAGCATTCTGCTGAAATTATACAATAGNACTTTTGTTATGTTTCAACTGGTACACAATAGGCATTCAATCATTCAACAAGCATTCTGCTGAAATTATACAATAGGACTTAGCAGATAACAGCAGCAAGTGACACAGGATTATTGCTTTCCAAATTGAATGTTTATATCATCCACTGTCAATGTACCAATGTTAGTTTAAATCAGTTGAAGGGATCTCGAAATAAAATATTTAATGCCCTAAATTTCTAATTGCTGCCATTTTGAAAATAACCACCCGGTATGATCGAAAACTTTAGAAGTCTGAAGTACTATATGTGGACCTAGTTTGGTGAAATTTGGTTGTTGTGTTTAAATTATTAGGAGCNTATTAGGGGGGGGGGGGGGGGCATTCATTCCAGACAGACATTCTGGATATTGCATAAACCTAGCTTTCCTTCGGAAAGTAGGCTAAAAAGCTGTGTGAGCTACGATGTCAGATGGCAACTTCAACAACTTGGGACTACTCTGAACTGTACACGACATGTCAAGCAGAACTGACATAAGTGACAAAGTCTTGGTCACAATCAAAGAGAGAAAAGTCGCAATACCATTTTTATACAGTAGTTAACACAGTTCAAATACTATCCATAATCATCTGAGAATAAAATCCAAGTTTGATTTTGGCCATCTGCAAGTAAAGAAGGTAAGCATGTATTTATATCANATAATCATCTGAGAATAAAATCCAAGTTTGATTTTGGCCATCTGCAAGTAAAGAAGGTAAGCATGTATTTATATCACTTTAGTTGTAAATAATTAATACTAAATACATAGTGTACCGTCTTTCTTTAGGCGCATCTTTGTACGTGAAATAATAAAATGACTGGAGACAGAAACAAATTTCTGTTTCTTACACTATAACTCTTTTTTACCTGAGAGTGGTAGGTATAGGATTGATGTATGTTATTTTCCTACAGTTCTACCAGAATTACTTAGNGCTCTTTTTTACCTGAGAGTGGTAGGTATAGGATTGATGTATGTTATTTTCCTACAGTTCTACCAGAATTACTTAGTTTTCGAAGAACCGCTGCATTTTTGCAGTTGAAATAATAAAGCTGATAGAATATTTAAGGCTTCTCTTACTGCATAACATAGAAAAAACAAATGCAAAAAGAAAATAACACAATTTATGAAGAGTGGAAAATCTGTAAAATTACGGACGAGTGTCAGCAAAATAGGCGACAGGGGCTGCTTTCTGGAACCAAGCAACACAACTTCTATTTAAATAATTACTCAAAATGTTTTCTAAACTACTTCTTACTACCCATTCCAATTTCCAAAATGCAACATATGGCATAAATAATCCTTTAATAAAATATCAATAATTTATACAGTTTATTTGTTACAGATTTTAGGTAATTAAGAAAGATTAAATTTACGTGCTGCCCTCATCTTTACCAAAAGTATTTTGCTTATGCATGTCTACGTTAGAGAAACACCACCTTTCGTACAATATGTCGTAAGGGATTGAACAAAAAGAAAAAAAATCTCTTGAAAATGTCTTTAGTACAGTCGCTGGTTGGTGCTGAAGTGATAATGCCTGCACACAGCATCAGCAGTGAGTTCAAAAAAGAAAAATTCCTCTGGGTATTTAAAACACAAGCAGTCCGTTCACATAAAGGTGCTGTCACAGCCAGAAAAAAACTTGGAACAGTTTAACTATAAAAGTAATTGTTCTTAGCAGATGTAGCACGGACTTTCTCACGTGCTGCGGAGAATCAACGTTGCAGTGACATGGCACTGCCAGCCGAGGTGCCGGCTTCAGGCTTTGAATGCACTACAAATAATTAAGCGAGCATTTTGGGGGCTCTTTTGTGTCATACCCACGCTCCCTATCATAAACTACATACAGATAAAAGAAATAACTTGCATTCTAAAACCGTAAACAGATCACGCTAATACAACCTCAAATTTATATTTAAAATATTATGTCTATAATCATCAAAGAGAAAACACCACATTTTGACTTAATTTCTTCAGTTCCAAATCTTACAAATGATCATAACTATTCATATAAACTGTGCAAATCATGTTAAATAACAGTTTACAATATCAATAAATCACTAAAATGACTAGAAAAGATAAGTGGGTGTAATTATATAATTTAGTGTTTTTAAAGTCAAGGGCAAATGGTAACTAATAAAAATGTAAATAAACTATGCAATATTAATTTATGCATCAGCTGAAATAAAATTAAATAATTTGATATGTCACTTAGTATAAGAGAAACCATATCTTGAATTTAATTTTTTCAAGAACAATCCTACTTTAATGTAATTGCACACTTCACTGCACCTTTAAGAGGGTGGATAACAGAAAATGTCAATCTTGACAGACGACCTCTGACAAGGTAAGAGAAATATGCAGTTAGGTGAGACTGCCAATACAATTTCGTAAGAGGCAGAATGTGTAAAGCGAGGTAAGCACAGAGGTGTAGCACAGTTCTGTACAGAGGCACAGCTCTGAGCTTATCTGCTGGTTTCCTTTCTCACCACAGGAGTCGAGGGAGACTACCTAGGGCAGACCGTCACACCCACGACATGCCTCAAGTTCACTGCACATTTACATGACTAAACGTCACTGTCGATGTACTTACCATCTTCCAGTTTCCACCTGACGTAGCCAGTCTTCTGCCCCACCCCGTAGAAGGATCCATTCAACGTCGAGACTAGCAACAGAGGGTCATCCCACTCTTGCACTGTGTTCACGCTCAAGTTCTGTTTAAAAAAAACACACAAGAACGAAGGTACGCAATTATCCTCTAATAACACAGTACACTATACAATTTTTATCAACAAATACCCTACTGCAAAAATTAATGATTGTGACGAAATACAATATAACGATGGACTAAGTTGTTTGTACCAGCATCGAAACAGTAGCTACCAAATAACGTTCCTGAGTTGTTTGTACACATGATGTCCACAGAGGTGATGATAAGTAGGTATGATGTTCGCTTTCCTACACCTCACTGGGTGCTAGTTTTCGGCGAGACATGCACATCTACGTTGCCACCTCAGTAATTAATTTTAAATTTTACTGTTTCTTTACGAGGTGAAGTTACAAACCAAGCACGCCAATTTTTTTTTATGGTTGCCCAGAAGTTGAAATTTGGTTCACTATCGTACATATCACTTTTATCAATGTCCTGGCAATGTGCTATCTGGTCCGCTTCATGTGGAAAACCGACCTATCAAACCGATCACTCTGGTGTGCAAGTAAAATTAATATAATTTTTTAAAATGTGTACCCCGTGCTCACGCTATCAGTCCCAACCTCTCAGGGCACCTACCAACCAGCGAGGAACTAACAAAATGCATCATGCCCTTGCAAGGTGCCCCCGGCCTCGCAGTGTTATAGGATGTTCACTGTTACTTCCAGGAAGCCCTGCTAAGTTCTCCTTCCAGGATATTCCTATGCCTCATGCAAACAAAGCTTAACCAAGTATAGAAAATTACAGCTAAGGGACAACGCACCGTATTCGTGCACATTCAATGTAATATTATTTGGCATAAGAACTATTTCTTACTAGGCATTACCGGCCCACTTATATGTAGGCGGCGGGTCTTCGGGCAATCCAACCTTACCTCACTCGACGAAACACCATGATCTACTAAAACACCACATACGCTAATATTACGCACTAAAGCACTTGTTCATAGGCAAATATAACGCACAGAAACAATTGTTCTTCGTTCCTCCGTTTTTAAATCCGTCGGATTAGGACGCCACAAGTCACCCTGACAACGACTCAACGGCTACTAAGCTCAACGGCTGTTCAAAAATTCCCACAAGCCAATAAGGTGATGGCGGGTATCATGACGTTTTCACCACAAGCCTATAAGATGATGGCAGGAATCATGACGTCACCAAAAATCACGGCATCTGGCGTAAGCAAGCAGCGGTCTGCTCGTACTTTTAACTTTTTTATTTTATACGTTCTACTTATTTTAACATTAAGTCCTCTTAAATATGAACAATGTAAGCTGTGCAGAACCCACCAATGCTACTTTTGTTGGTCTAGGACATTTCGTTCAGAAAAGCCCCTAAACTGCATAATTACCGCTTGTAAAGAACGTAAAGAATAGCAGCTTTTTTGAAGGAGACATAGTAGACCCACAAAAGTTATATAAATGGCTTTTGCACACCTTACCTGTTGCATATTTAGGAGGGCGTAGTGATAAAATAAGCAGAATGTCAAAAATAAAATAGGTAATATACGAGGAGTTTGGCCGCTTTGTTTATGTCGGACTCTATGATGTATAGTCCTGTAATGCTGTAGTAACGTAAACAAATGTAAATCGGTCGTCACCTTAACAGCTGTGGATGTGTACACGTTACAGTAGGTTAGTTGCAGTTTAGATGCAATACAGTGCGGTTCGTGGCGAGTGGAGAGATGCTGCGGGCGTGAATTGCGACGTTCGAAGCCGACCGTGCCAAGGCTTGTGGTTTAAAAATGGAGGGTGCGGAAATTACCAAATGAGGTGTTTTTGTATTTTTTGTGGGTGTATTTTTAGTGATTTTACCCCACAATTTCCCTGATCTCCATAGCCCTCCCTACTATGGTTTTTGTGGTTTGTACGCATAATACGTTAATGCCGTTTGTAAATTCGTGTTATGTGTAATTAGTAGAGTCGAAATATACCACTTTTCGGGATTTTTATTGCTATTTTCGGGAAAGTCGCTATTCTTTACATTTACCTTTCAAGAGACTACCAAGCGATTTCCATTACTTGCTTTTGAAAAAAAATACTATGTAAAGCTTACCGAACCAATAGCTATATCGTGTGGCTTACCTCTGTGCCAACACTGGTAGATGTCACGTGATGAACGTACACACAAAGCCACGCTAAAATATTAAATTTATAAGGCGACATATCTCAGTATCACAGCCGATATGTAGTTCGAACTTATAATGTATTACAAAACAAAGTCTGTCAATTAAGTTCACTATTGTTTACACTGTGATGTTTACAGCTGATATAAAACAGCCGCGCTTTTGGAGTACCCTGCACTTTTTCAAAACAGGACATATTTCCCACGGCCAGCAGCAACTCCACGTGACGCAATCCATCAGAGTTTTTCAAAACAATCTGCTTTATAGAAAAAGAATTTAAAAAAAAAAAGACAACAAACGTCATCAAACATAGCCTACCACGCCATTCCCAGTAATGGGCAAAATCGATTTTATTCTTGCAATCGATTTTCATTCGAATAGTCTCGTTTGAAATCGAATGAATCATTCTGATTCCAAACATGCTCTTTTTTCTCCATTCGCTGTTTCATATAAACGAATGAATTTTCTTGCTACTGCATGTTAACAGTTGAAAAGCACTTTATTAAAGAGAATTAATAAAAAATGCGTTTTTTTGGAGAAGTGCNTGTTTGTAAAGAAGTCGTGATTTTTGTACTTTAAAAGGTAGCATTTAAAATTCTTGAAAGTTATTTATATAGTGCGACATTTTTATCTGTTTTTGTGACTGTGTAATATCTGTTTCTGATAAAACAATTTAAACAATATGAATCGCAGAAACAGTTCTGTTGTGTGGGACTATTTTGTTAAGAATTTGGATTCAACTTGTGTGATTTGTCAAATATGCAAAAAGAGCTTGAAGTTTTTAGAGTAATACTTCGTATTTACAAACACATTTACACAAATTACATCCTTCTGTTTTAATGTCAGTTACATTACTATCAAAAGTAGAAGGTGATTGGGAAACGAATTAATTTTTAGGCAACAATACTGCAACTACCAGTGCATCTTTTTCTTCACACTCAGATAGGCCAAACTTCCCGCAGCAAACTACAGTCCAGACGACTGATTTATCTAATGTAGCTGCAACTAATACTGAAAGGCAACAGGCGAAGCGGCCCAAGCAACTCAGACTGTACGGTTCCACTTCTAAAGATATCTCAGAAGCACACAGGTCTGAAATAGATAAGGTACTAGTGAAAATGATAGCAAAATATCTGCAGCCCTTGTCTATTGTTTAAAATCCGGGGTTTCTAGAATATTCTAAGAAACTGGAACCAAAATATACACCTCCAAGTAGGAAGATGATGTCAACGAAACTCTTACCTAACATGTACAACAATGTGCGTAAAACAGTCGCTGATACTTTGCATGCTGCACCTTATGTTGCTATAACAACAGACATGTGGACAGGAGGAAATACGACATCGTACCTGACAGCTACAGCCCACCGCATTTCAGAGAGCACATTGACCTCGTTTGTTCTTTCAACCATACCAATTAGAGATAGTAATACAAGTGAGAACATCGCGGCCTGTATTCGTGACGTTCTTTCTGAGTAGACGTGAGTCGTTACGTCATTTTCAAGAAACGTAACGAAACTAGTTACTTGGTCACCGTCACCAGTTTTAAAACAAGTGATTNTTTCCCACGGCCAGCAGCAACTCCACGTGACGCAATCCATCAGAGTTTTTCAAAACAATCTGCTTTATAGAAAAAGCATTTTAAAAAAAAAGACAACAAACGTCATCACACATAGCCTACCACGCCATTCCCAGTAATGGGCAAAATCGATTTTATTCTTGCAATCGATTTTCATTCGAATAGTCTCGTTTGAAATCGAATGAATCATTCTGATTCCAAACATGCTCTTTTTTCTCCATTCGCTGTTTCATATAAACGAATGAATTTTCTTGCTACTGCATGTTAACAGTTGAAAAGCACTTTATTAAAGAGAATTAAT
>NQII01010136.1:19146-30520 GCA_002778355.1 Clitarchus hookeri | reverse complement strand
AGAGAGAGAGAGAGAGAGAGAGAGAGAGAGAGAGAGAGTGAGAGAGAGAGAGAGGTATGCACACGAAACATCTAATTTTTAATACTCACATTTTGGGTTCATGTAATGAAATGTTTTTCGCTTGCATCACATATTATTTTGTGAGAAATTCTCAAGGTTAAAAACTTTACGCTTGTGGAATATCCATTACTTTTATGATGGGTACGTGCATGTACGAACACATGTACACACACACAGTGGAATGTAAACATTGCCATGTGACTGCCACATGGCAATGTTTGTTTACCCTTTGGCAGAAGGATACGAAATGGGCTTGGAAGTAGATCTTTAGCAGGGCTTCAAGAAAGTCTGTTCCAGTCATGAACCGACTATAGCTGCGACTACTCGTCCTTCAAAGTGGCAACTTATAAGATAATACGGGCTTTTTATCAGCGTACAAAAATCTCATAATTAACTGGCATATCTTATTTCTATGCATTTTTCTTAGATATGTTGGCTGGTGGGTGAGCATAATAAAATCCTATACCTTTATCCGAGCGCAATAATATCATACATTACTATGTCTTGTATGGAATTAATTCAAATAGCACGAATTGGAAGTTAATGGGATGGAAATTGTCACGTGATCATGAATTACTATCACAGTAATAGTTTCATTTCAAATAACTACACCCAGCACATACAGGTGATCAATTACTTAATTTAAATTACTAGCATGATATTGCAGATGAAAATATACACAGCTAGGGACTCGCGGTTCATACCAGAATTCCTTACATATTAATAACGATTTTTATTTAGTTTTCAAATAATTGCTTTGTAAATGTAGACATTAAGCTGTAAAATCTAATTTATTAATGAAATCTTATAAATTTTAAAAGCAGATATTTTGACATTATTTTAATTACACAGCTACTTAAAAGCCAAAAGTTTTAATTTTAAAAGTGGACATGGTTTAATTTATCGTATTAATACGGAAATTAGTGTGGGTGGGGAATTTATTGAAAAGGGGATGGATAGTAGAGAAGGTGATGCAGGCAGCGAGAGGGTAGGTAGGATTCGAGCCTCCACCATTGTTATATTCATACTTGATGGGGATATAGGGACCTTAACATTAAAGTCGTACAACATAATTTCAATGTAAATATGATTGAATATGAATGGGGGAAGCTATACAAATATACTGAAATATTAAATTACATTATAAAGATTTAACCAGCCACATGCTGAGTAAAGCATAATTGGAGTCTCCCCACCTTGTTCACGATTCCGGAGGCTGATTAAGATGGCGCAAGTCGATGGCCGGGCACACCCATCTTTAGTGATTTTCTCGTTCCAATGGCTCCCAGACAAAAGAACACCACCCACGGACTACACTGTCCTATATCGACTGCATTGTCCCCATTTACTGGCCGGTGGAGAGGGCTTCTGTGGTTTGCGGTTTGAAAATTAATTTTAGCAATCACGGCCCGTGTACTGGATAAATAAGTGAAGGCGTGATCAGGCAGATAAGAGCCTGACCACAACTCGCTATATTTCCCCCAATGTTCACTAGCAAGGTGCCCTCATCTCGCCCTGGAGTCCGTGTGGATTATGTAGATGATTGGGAGTGGCGGGGTTCATATTGTGACAGTAGGAATTTGGATCGTGTGCAAGTCCTTTTCGCTAGAGTAGGAATTACAGGAGACTGAGAAGCTAGGTACAAGGAACTGCCAATTGCTTTCGTGCAGTCCTCGGGCGAGGTGCACCGAACAAATGCTGTTCTGCGCGTTTGCAGTGGCAGTGCAGGCCTTGAACTTCAACATCGCTGGTTGTGCAAAGTGTCTTCCACGTGGGCGCGGTAGATGCCCCGCAGGCATAGAACGCGTCAGCCTTTCTTAAGGTTGTGAGTCCCCAACACTTAACACTATGTGTCGTGAAATGTTCACTANCCCGCAGGCATAGAACGCGTCAGCCTTTCTTAAGGTTGTGAGTCCCCAACACTTAACACTATGTGTCGTGAAATGTTCACTACAATATATTATTTGTAAGGACTGAANGCAGTGGCAATGCAGGCCTTGAACTTCAACATCGCTGGTTGTGCAAAGTGTCTTCCACGTGGGCGCGGTAGATGCCTCGCAGGCATAGAACGCGTCAGCCTTTCTTGAGGTTGTGAGTCCCCAACACTTAACACTATGTGTCGTGAAATGTTCACTACAATATATTATTTGTAAGGACTGAAAATTCAAAAACACTGTAGTAATAATTGCACAAGAAGCAAATTGAAATGCAAAAGTATTGAACTAGGAAAACCTAAGTGCTCTAACCTCGGTACATTAATTGTTTTGTTTGTACAAAAAACTACAATTCCTGGAAATGAAATACATGTTAAGACATACAATGTAAAAGCAGTTATGTAATAATTTGACATGAGTGATAGGTGGCATCACGGTGGTTATGATAGTGATAGGATGGCATTGTAACATGGCACATTATTAAATTAATTATTTAAATTTACATTAATTATGAAAACAANTAAATTATGAAAACAAAACAAAGCTGCAACTGCTTATCAACTACGTTTCAATACAGTAATTGGAGGGATACATGAAGTAACATAATATTATTAAATGTATTTTGATATACACAAGCAACTTAAAATAACAAAATTGTTTAATGTAACAAATGAACGTATTTGACGACAAAACATTTCTCTAATAATAATGTGTATAAAATTCTTTTAAATTTTACAACAAAGATTCTTATGTATACAAGAATGAAAATCTTACAATTCAATTTGAAAAATGTCGTAACTACACACTGTGTAGCCACGTTACTATAAATTATTGTAAATGAAACTTCTTTTTGTCATAAAATTGGCATAAACAATTCATTGTTTCATTCGTAGACTGTTGTAATGTAGTTATTGTTTCTTAACATTTGTATTGTTGCTAGCATCGAAATGTCTTATTTTTACCCTCAAATTCTTTTGAATCTTAAAATTAATTTAAAATATTTTTTTTTTCATTTATTATACATTATAATTTACAAACCTTTGCTTTTGGAGGGGTAATCTTAATGTGTTAAACTAGATTTTTATTTGGGAAGCAGTAATACATTTTTAGAGTAAAGTTATTTTGTAAGTTTTACTGTTACCAGCACGGTGCAATGCAAATGATGTATGTAAAATTTGGAAACCGCTCGCTATCTGTGTAAGACTCGAGAGCTGCGTTAAACGGTAGAGTTGATGCAGTGTAATGAAAGTGNCATCACGGTGGTTATGATAGTGATAGGATGGCATTGTAACATGGCACATTATTAAATTAATTATTTAAATTTACATTAATTATGAAAACAAAACAAAGCCGCAGCTGCTTTTCAACTACATTTCAATACAGTAATTTGAGGGATACATGAAGTAACATAATGTTAGTAAATGTATTTTAATATACACAAGCAACTTAAAATAACAAAATTGTTTAATGTAACAAATGAACGTATTTGACGACAAAACGTTTCTCTAATAATAATGTGTATAAAATTCTTTTAAATTTTACAACAAAGATTCTTATGTATACAAGAATGAAAATCTTACAATTCAATTTGAAAAATGTCGTAACTACACACTGTGTAGCCACGTTACTATAAATTATTGTAAATGAAACTTCTTTTTGTCATAAAATTGGCATAAACAATTCATTGTTTCATTCGTAGACTGTTGTAATGTAGTTATTTTTTCTTAACATTTGTATTGTTGCTAGCATCGAAATGTCTTATTTTTACCCTCAAATTCTTTTGAATCTTAAAATTAATTTAAAATATATTTTTTTTTTTCATTTATTATACATTATATTTTACAAACCTTTGCTTTTGGAGGGGTAATCTTAATGTGTTTAACTAGATTTTTATTTGAGAAGCAGTAATACATTTTTAGAGTTAAGTTATTTTGTAAGTTTTACTGTTACCAGCACGGTGCAATGCAAATAATGTATGTAAAATATGGAAACCGCTCGCTATCTGTGTAAGACTCGAGAGCTGCGTTAAACGGTAGAGTTGATGCAGTGTAATGAAAGTGCGCACCTTGACATCGCTGCGTGCGATGTCAGAGCAGGTGTCCTGCTGCCTCTGCTATCGCGGACATCGGTTTTTGCTGTTCATGTACGTGCGGTACTATTGTAATGAAAGTGCGCACCTTGACATTACTGCGTGCGATGTCAGAGCAGGTGTCCTGCTGCCTCTGCTATCGCGGACGTCGGTTGTTGCTGTTCACGTACGTGCGGCACTATTGTAATGAAAGTGCGCACCTTGACATCGCTGCGTGCGATGTCAGAGCAGGTGTCCTGCTGCCTCTGCTATCGCGGACGTTGGTTGTTGCTGTTCATGTACGTGCGGTACTATTGTTCTGAAACTTACAAGGGAAGTTATCTACAGAATGCTTTCACAGCTTATCTAAAACACCTAATTTGCAATAAAATTTTACTTTAAAGAAATAATATGGCCCTAATAGTTTGAGGAGCAGGGTTATTTAAAATTTACTTGTTAATTTTATTATGGTGTTGTTATATTTCTGGGTGTGTCCAACCTTGGAAGCTTGCATTATAAGTTCGTTAAAGTTCATTAATTTTCCAATAGTCGTCAATTATACTCTCAGGCAATAAAATCTTTATGCTACCTAATGTTTCTGTTAAAATCCAGGTCTTAGGCAATGTCTACAAATGGGGACAATTATACAAATACCTATTTTCAAACTATTTTTTTTTCCTGAAAATAATATATTGCCGTTAGCTGTGTGCGGATAAAACTCTTACAGCGAAAATACACCTTAAACTTAATGGCTTCATGCACTTTGCAAATTAGGATGATCACTGAAAATAAATTTGCAGCACCAAGGAAATAGTTTTCTTTCCTAATAGGGCATTTATCTTTATTGCAAAATTTTCTGACGATCACAATAATGTATCTTGTACTTCCCTATGGCAATAATGCATGCCTATTATCATAATTCCATCACAATGTAGGTCTCATATCTTCATACTTCACAGAAAAATAGTTTTATATAAATATATATATATATGGGACAATACCAGTAAAACATTTTCAATAATGTATTCAAAGTTTTGTAAACTACATTTAAATTGTTCTCTGCCTAATTTCTGATAAAGTTTCAAATCAAAGAAAAATCACACAAGGTAATATTACAGATAATGGAAACAAATTTGAAATTTATATAAACTTAGCAACTCTGGTAAACGGTGTTAAAATTTTGTATGCGTGTGTATATATATATATAATATACATATAAAAAAATGCGTTGAGTATGTCATCAATTATCGTACTAAGAAAGTTTACAAATTTTTATTTAGAAAAACCAGCGTTACATTTTTTCTGATTAAGCTAGATAGGGGTAACCTGGGAATTGTTTATAGTCAAATGGAAAAAAAACAATGGCAATTCTCCTGCTACCTGAAGTAAGATAAATCTATTATTCTGTTTGTTGTTTAGCATTGGTCATTTTCACAGATTGTACACACTCAAAACACACAAAATAAATATGANACAAATTTTTATTTAGAAAAACCAGCGTTACATTTTTTCTGATTAAGCTAGATAGGGGTAACCTGGGAATTGTTTAGAGTCAAATGAAAAAAAAAAAAACAATGGCAATTCTTCTGCTACCTGAAGTAAGATAAATTTATTATTCTGTTTGTTGTTTAGCATTGGTCATTTTCACAGATTGTACACACTCAAAACACACAAAATAAATATGANTTATTATTCTGTTTGTTGTTTAGCATTGGTCATTTTCACAGATTGTACACACTCAAAACACACAAAATAAATATGAAATACCGGTTGTAAACACAAATGACACATAAAAAATCAAAATATGTACTTGCATTCAGAATACCGAACTTCCTATTGCACTTAAGGCTTTATTCATAAAACTGAATTTACGGTAGCTTGAATTGCCTATTCTTAATCTAAAAATAAACTAAAGTGGGTTAGTTTTGACATGAGTTATCCGACTCAACTCTGCAACTACACAATTATCAGTTAATTTGTAATTAACGAAAGATATGACGTTATACTCCATTTCATTTAAGTTCACTAAATATTGACAGTTCTAGAAACGTAGCGCAGCCACAATGTATCCTTACGCCACAGCTGCTCTGTCTATGAAGAAGACAAGGATTGTAAACAAATGCTATGAACAATCTAGGCTACCTTTCCAACCTACCATATTTTTGTTGTGGCAAAGTCACACTGCTGGGGTTGCGTTAATTTTATTGCCAGTAGATTGGCTGGAGCTGGGAAAGACCACAGGTTAACGTGTTTCATGATACGGTGTTGTTTTGCACCTCTTCTCACCAGACTGTATAATTTTGCATTTCATATGGTTTTAATGGACGTGTGGAAAATTTGCTTGTATGGAAGTAACACTCAAATTATTATAACCTGTCAAGTTTTAACCTCACCGAAAGAAAATGAGATATAAATATGTAGTTCGTACCAATTTGAATATTTAGCACATTTGGGATGTAAATATTTATGGCGAAGTTTGTTTTCTATATAATAAATGTGTTATTTTTACACTGCAAAACAGAGTTGAAATGATGGGCCTTACATTTCAAAAAATTTTACTATTTGATTAGAAAATATTTGAACACCTCTACCAAATATGCATTGTTAAATCTTATTCTTTCAAAAAACAAAATGTATGCTAATTAATGAGAAAATAGAAATAGTGAAAGAATTTAAATATCTGGGGGAATGGATTAGTTGGAATGCAGCAGAACGCAAGGCAATAGAATCCAGAAAAAATAAGATGGAGTTGGCCTTCCAATTGACAAGAGAGACATACAACAAGAAATCTCTTTCATGGGGGTCCAAAATTAAACATTACAAAACAGTGGTCAAGCCAGAAGCATTGTATGCAGCAGAAACTCTAACCTTGAATCGCATAGGTCAGTTGGAACAATTAGAAATAAAAGAAAGAAAAATTTTAAGAAAGATCATAGGAACAAAATTTCAGGACAATAATATAGTATACGTCAAGAATGAAACGCTATACAAGAAAATTGAAAAACTCTCAGATACTATGCGCAAAAGGAGACTAAAGTTTTACGGACATCTTCTCAGAATGAATTCTAATAGATTAACTAAACAAATTTTTGATTTCTTCCGTAACCGCAAAACGAAGCCTAATTGGTTCACAGAAATTGAAAAAGACCTAAGAGAATTAAAAATTACAGAAAAGTCATTACTTGATAGAACAGTACAGATAAAATTTAAAGACGAAGGGATAAGGTTCCAAGAAAAATCTAAAATAAGGTCGAAACCCATCATCTCAGATGAGGAGAGAAGAAGATCTGAAAGAATGAAGAAGCACTGGGTGCAAAGGAAGGAGCAACACTCAAAGAAATGACTGTTTCCTCGTACCCCAAATAGGGTGAAACGAATATTNAGAATGAAGAAGCACTGGGTGCAAAGGAAGGAGCAACACTCAAAGAAATGACTGTTTCCTCGTACCCCAAATAGGGTGAAACGAATATTATAATAATAATGATTTTTACTTGGGTGCTTTGCTACACATTTCGGTTGGTATAATAAAATATTTGTTTATGAACAGGAAGATTTAAAATTAAAGCCAGTTACAAAATTAATTTTTAACATGAAAATGTTACAACTAAACTTGTAAATATAATATATCCTTTTTTTTATAATAATTTGAAAGGAACACTTTACATGTTCACTATATGGGGGAACTTCACATGCGCACTTGTCTTGAAATAAATACATAACTGGTAAACCAAATTTACACTTGCAGAGTACTTTATCTTAAGAACCTGCAGAAAAGCAATTTATAATTTTTAAACTAGGATAACCAAAAAAAATTAAGTTAAGTAAAAACTAAAATACGTTTTAACCTGTATGAAAAGTTTTCAAGGAACCAAAATAAGAAATCTGATGTACGAGTATACTGACAAACAGTGCATGCAGACTTGATCTCCATCAAGACATTAACATCAGGTTTGCTANATGTACGAGTATACTGACAAACAGTGCATGCAGACTTGATCTCCATCAAGACATTAACATCAGGTTTGCTACGAATGTGGGTGCAATATGTCGCATACAACAACATATTCTGTAGTTGTGTGTGTGTGTGTGTGGGCGCGCGCGAGCAAGGTGACGTCACGTACTTGTTGAACACGCAGCCACTTCCATTAGCTGGCCCTTCCCTCTCTGAACACCAATTGCTGGGCCTTTGATCTCCAGAACATGGGCTAGGAGGATTGGCCTGACACACACCACACCTTCAGCTTCTGGTAATGGGCACAGCTGTGAAAACAATCCTTCCCCCCTTGTCGTATACATCCTGCTTCTTCCATTCCCCTCCACTCTCTACCCCCTGATAGCAGATTATCTCAGAGTGGGGTGGAGCTTGCGACTGTTAATAAGAACAGTCTAAGTTGAGCATCTTTTCCACTGAGGTCTTTGTTTCCAGATGCCATGTACTGGTGATGGAAGTGTGCTTTGATAAAGAGAAACTTTTAATGTTCACGAAGGCAAGACTTATCAATTATTTATACTGCGGAACTACGGCAACATTTAACGTTTGTCAACTCGGCGGAAAATGATCTGCAGTTCCTACGTCGGCAGAAGCTCTGTTCCGGTCAATGTCGGCAAATGTAGTGTCGGTACTCTTAATTGGTATGCTGCAACATGGGGAATAAATCTGCAAAAATCCATCAAAAAATGCCACAGTGGTGGTTTGGAGCGAGTGTGCTGGCCAGTGTCCGTGCCCGAGCCCCGCCCGCCTTGCACGCAACACGTAACGTCATGAAAGGAAGCTTTGTTTTACACCCACCTGTATCCCATCTAGTTCTCTCTCGTGACGACATTAACGGTCCACAAAATGGCTTGGCGTGGTGACAGAATGAGAGCAGGAAGAAAAATGAAAGCAGTTGATTCTGTTTGGGTACTGGGGGAAGAATAAATTAAGGGAAAAGTCAACATTGAAAGTAGGAAAATTACAGTCAACTTTCGTTTCTGACACCCCTGAAATAGCAACCCTTACGAAATAATGACCTTTGTTTTGGGAACCATAAAAAAAACNACTTTCGTTTCTGACACCCCTGAAATAGCAACCCTTACGAAATAATGACCTTTGTTTTGGGAACCATAAAAAAAACCTCCAATAACTCCTTCAAAATAACAACCCTTTTACTGGGAACCATGAAAGGTGTTTGAATCGAGAGTTTACTGTATTACTAAATGCAACAGAGATGGCCACACAAGATGTCGGCTGGAACCATACTGTGGGTCATTANAAGAGTTTACTGTATTACTAAATGCAACAGAGATGGCCACACAAGATGTCGGCTGGAACCATACTGTGGGTCATTAGTCTTTCCACGCTGCGTAACTATATCTCACCCTTCACAAAACCCACCTCGAAGGCATGGAAACTGTCACAGGCAGTAAATAAAAAGGAGGGGTAGAGAAGGAAAGGTTTATTGTCTATGGCAGGCGTCATGGTGTCACCAGGGTGTTGTTAGAATTATAGGAGCCAGTTCTCTGCTCGCACCTGCTTCCTGGAATTTCAATGAAGCCTTGTTTATGCAAGATGGCCAATGACTTAGCTTTACAACTCTTTGCTCGTGGGGTGTTCACATTATTTTTTCGTCCCTTTCGATACACCAATGTCTGACCCATTTAGGAGCATCATATTTTCTCACAGCAACTCATTTTCAATTTTGTGCGGTGTAATTAATCGCTCTTTAACTCAAACTCTCTAGTGTAGCATCACTTTTGTTTTCTTTTACCACTGTACCACGCTCATACTAGAGTTGAATTCCTGTGCAATGCTGTGCAGTAACAGTTTGACAAAGTGGAAGAGAGAGAGANTACCACGCTCATACTAGAGTTGAATTCCTGTGCAATGCTGTGCAGTAACAGTTTGACAAAGTGGAAGAGAGAGAGAGAAGCAAGTTAGGCATATAACTGTTATATTTAATTAGAGGTGAGCCGATATCGTTTTTGAGCCTTTTNAGAGAGAGAGAAGCAAGTTAGGCATATAACTGTTATATTTAATTAGAGGTGAGCCGATATCGTTTTTGAGCCTTTTCCGATATTGCCGATACAAACTTACCGATATTGCAGATACCGATACTGCCTTGACAAGGTAAAATAACATTATTACAAGTTTCAAAAAATAAAAACAGAATTTTTAAACATTTACCTAAATAAAATTCTAATTGTCTTCGTTTTTATTGTTTCAGTGATAGGCCTAACTATTACGATAAATCTAGGAACCCCCTATTAAGCCTAAGCATATTTATAAGACAAAAATAATCTCCAAAAGCATGTCATTAAGCAATGAAATTCTTTAAAAAAACATAACACTTCAAATGGTGCGTACATTCAATGTGCCGTTTTAAGTTTGTGGTACTATAGGACCTTGATGATGTACCGCCTCTCGAAACAAACATTTGCAAATATTGTAAACAGTAAACTTCTTTGCATTCTTGCGTGTTGCTTACTGTATAAAGAAATTCCACAAATCACTTTTTCTTCCAGCCATATCAGTAATTTAAAAATAGTGAAACCTTTATTATTCGTTTTTCATAGGACCTACTGAAAAAAAACTCAGCATGCGGGAAAACTCAACATGTGGACCTCTCTCCTAAAAAAGTAAAACTTAACCTCAAAAAAATTTTATTTTCATCCTTGGGTATACTGAGTTGATTGCCTGCAATGAACAGTGGGCATATCTTAAATACTGGATTAAAAAACATATCTCAATCATTTAATGTAAGTATTGTATTATGAAATATCGAAATGCACTTAATTTCCAAAATCCGCCGAATTTTTACATAAAATTCACTAAATTTCTGCCAAAAGTAAAAAAGTCGCAAAAATCAAACAAACTTTATTAAAAGCAATGATTTAAAACAGAAACGTGCTAAAAATTGTTGAGTTTGACATGTAAAAATCCGATTTTTTGAAATTATATTTTACTTCGACAATTCCGTTGCCCGTAAAAGTTTTTAAATTTCTCAAATTAAACAACATTCGCCATCTTGTGCGACAGTTTATATCTCTGCATTACTCTTAAAAAAAGTTACTAGCGTAATTTTATCTTAACAGAATTAATCGGTGAAAACATACTGTTCCCCTTTAATGCTGGTAATTAGCATGGTTATTTACCGTACTGACCTAAATATTATTACGTTTCCATTGTGGAACGAGTGTAAAGTTCAAATCCGTTCCGTCCATTAAAAATGTCTGGTTCTGGTCCGTACCACAACCATTATAAATACGTGTTTTATTTGCGCGAATATTCGTTTGCTGAATTGAAACAAAGAAATGCCTGCAATTATTATGTTTT